>JAINUG010000007.1:4592500-4595000 GCA_029706075.1 Aldrovandia affinis
GGAGGGTGAGCCAGCACAAATTCGCCAAGAAGCACGTAAGGGTGACTCCAGAACGTGGGGAGGGTAAATCTAAATAAATAGAAGGTATAATTTGCCACTAAATTTGAAGAAACCCCCCAGAAACAAATTATTTAAAAAATATACATTAAAAAACAGTATTGCAAATTATCGAATTGGCACGCACTCTGGGCGCCCTGGCTTGTGGCTGTCAGATGTGCGGCCCCCGCTAAAGATTTTCACCATCGTGCCCATCATCTTCCTCACACCTCTCATATAGCTGAACCAAATCAGGCAGTTCATATCACTTCTCAACTGAGAAACTGGTGAAAATATCTCCCTCCATTACAACTCAGACTACAAATGAACCCTAAAATTCAAACCACCATATAACACAAGTCAATCAATCTGAAATGCATCCATTATATCTTCCATCCATCCATCCATTGTCTAAGCCGCTTATTCCTGGTCAGGGTCGCGGGGGGCTGGAGCCTATCCCAGCATGCGTTCCGGGCGAGAGGCAGGAATACACCCTGGACAGGTCGCCAATCCATCGCAGGGCACACACACCATTCACTCACACACTCATACCTACGGGCAATTTAGACTCTCCAATTAGCCTAACGTGCATGTCTTTGGACTGTGGGAAGAAACCGGAGTACCCGGAGGAAACCCACGCGGACACGGGGAGAACATGCAAACTCCGCACAGAAAGGCCCCCGGCCGGGATTCGAACCCGGGACCTTGTTGCTGTGAGGCGACAGTGCTATCCACTGCACCACCGTGCCGCCCCATTATATCTTGTATCTTCTAATATTATGATTCGAAAATGCTAAATGTGGAGTATCTTGGGAGGTTCGCTTGTTGACACTCACGTCATAGGCGCCCGCCTTGATCTGCTGGTAGAGTTTGTGCTGGTCTTCGTCCCAGAATGGTGGGTAGCCCACCAGCAGAATGTACAGAATAACACCTGTGGCAGAGAGAAGGGGCAGAGTCAACACCTTCGCTGCCCCAGGGGCATGCTGGGGCAGGGGAGGCCAGTAGCGTCATTTCAGCAAAAGCCAAGGTATGGCAAGGGAAGGGGTCCCCCACCTTGGTGACATTTTTTTGTCAAATCAGTTGTGCAATAGTCAATTTTGGTGAGTTGTTTCTGTACAATTTACTTATATATTTAGGTAACATTAATAAACAAAGGAGACAACTACAGTATGTAACTAGTAAACCTATTTTTTAATTCCAGTGGATGATAATGATATAGTCTTATACAAATCTTTTTTTCGTGAAATGTAGTAATAAGCGCTACAGGACCTCATCAGCGTAAGGCACGTTAGCTAGCTAGCTTGTTAGCTTCACAATCGCGGGTGACGTTAAGTCCGGTTTTTCACTAAAATAACATATAGAACGTGTTCGTATCGCACAACATGACATGGACTTGTTCATGAATATGTTACATTTTAATTAACAGTATTATGGCGTTTATACAGTTTGTTTAACCCACCTGAATGAATGAGAATAACGGACAAGGTTTTTGAGTTACCTTTGTGGAGCGGATAAAATCACATAAAATGATGAAACGATGTCATGTGAAACGTAGGTTATTTCAGATTGATTTAAAATAAAAAATGTGGCTAGAAGCCAAGGTATGGCGAGTGCCATACCTTGCCATACCAAAACGACGCCCCTGGGGGAGGCGGTGGCCGGAGGACTCACCACAGGCCCAGATGTCTACGGGCTTGCCGTATGGATCCTTCCTCAGCACCTCGGGAGAGAGGTAGCCGGGCGTGCCCGCGAAACCTGTGGAGGAGACAGCAACGTCAACACGGCTGCGGAGAACACCGTAATGACATAACATACGCCATTTAGCAGACGCTTTTATCCAGAGCGACTTAGAGTAGTGAATGCATACATTTTTCAGTATATGTGGTCCCAGTGGAAATCAAACCGTATCACAACGTATCAGCGTATAAGCGTTGTCAACGCCACACTCCACCTACTGAGCCACACAGAACCACGTAATCTCTACAGAAAAGCCTATTTACGCAGCTCGATTTTTAAAAACCAATTTTGACCATTTCCTTACACACAGTGCCTTCGTCAGGGTATACAATGTAATTATTTGACATAGCATATCCCGTTGAAGGCATGGTGTCTGTTGAAACTGGTTTTCGCCGTAAACAATCTGGAGCATAACGGAGCGCGCAGCTCTTCCCCATGAACCATTTCCCTCCATCAGTCAGCACCTCGCTAAACCTTTCGCCGTTAAAGGCTGTGCAGAACCAGCGTCATTTGATATACGTGATGTATGACTGGCTGAGTTGTACTTGAACTAAACTTATGTCCGTGGATAAACAGTTTGGAGCGGTCATAAAACATTTCAGGGGGGGGTTCAAACCCGAAACCCCCTCCCACCTGGCTATGCCAGTGCCCTAACCCCTGCAGGACTGAATAAAACTGCCCTCGTGAATCTGACCAATCACACTTCACCTGGCGGCACTATGAAAAA
>JAINUG010000007.1:4600000-4815000 GCA_029706075.1 Aldrovandia affinis
AATCAGTCTGCTGGAGGAGGCAAAAAAATATATATAACATGACGCAGTGCATCGCCATGGAGACAGGGTGATGCAGCCTCAATCCGTGAGGTTGTCGTGGCGACGGGTACTCACTTTGAGATCCCTGTGCACAATGTCATGCTGGTGGATGTGATTCACGCTTTCCAGGATCTGACTGATGCACTGGCTGTGGAAGGAGGGAGGGAGGGAAAGAGGGGGGGGACGAGAAGGGGAGAGAGATGTTATATCATGGTTAAAGGGAAGTGAGGGGGGCGGATTTGCACACGTTTTTGTTTATAAAATGAGATAAAAAGCACCATACACACACCTGGGTGGATAAAAGCACACACACTCACTAATGAGAAAGAGAGAGTACTTCTAATAGTTAGCAGTTAAAAAAAATATTTATATAAAGAAATAGATATTTTCCCACTGAACTGGCTTTTCCCTAAAACCACAAAGCGAGGGTAGGCATTGAGAGGAATATACATTCACCACATGACCTCTCTGCCAAAGTACAGAGCCAGGCTGTTACGCTTGTAATTCCTCTAGACCCCAGCGGGTGGAGTCACCTTCTTACTCCAGACAGGTCTATTTTATTAATTCTAAATTAGTCCTTTTTTTCCTTTCATTCTTTTCTGCGTGGGGGTGTTTGTGTGTCTGCGTGTGTGTGTGTGTGCGTGTGTGTGTGTGTGTGTGTGTGTGCGTGTGTGTGTGCGCGTGCGTGAGGCTGGCTATGTGCGAGCAGCTCTGTTTTATTCTCTTAAACCGCTCATGAAACACCACCTCCTGTGACCGCTAATCCAATCACACCACGGCCCCATACAATCTGGTCAACCCAGGACAGAGGTAGGAGAGAGAGAGAGAGAGAGAGAGAGAGAGAGAGAGAGAGAGAGAGAGAGAGGGGGGGGAGGTGGAACTAGAAAAGGAGAGAAAGCTAGAGAGGGAGGGAGAGAGAGAGGAGGACGGAGAGGGAGCTAGAGTGGGTCAAGGACAGAGATGGAGAAAAGGAAAATAAAAGGGAAAAGAGAGATAAAAAGAGTAAAGAAGCCAAAAAGAGGTGATGAGAGAGAGACATAAAAAGAAAGGGAGGACTGAAAAGTTTATTTTGGGATGGAGAAAGAGGGAGAGGGGGGAAAGAGCAAAACTGAAATATTCTCAGATGTTTTCATTTTCGGTCACCAGGAGAAAGCTACTCGTTACCAAATTTGGCCAGTTCTGCACCCTGCATTCCATTCCAGTCTACAGACCGCACAGCACCTCTCCTCTCCCTTTCATTCCCTCCACTACCACTCCTCCTCCGCCCCTTAATCCTCACTCTCTGGCTGGACTGGGCATTCTTATTAAAAACTGTGAATAAAAATGATGTCATTTATACATGAGCCCCAGAACAAACTGGGCATATTTAAGTGGATTGTGATGTCAGGGTTGACTCTGACATCCTTAAAACACACTCACGCGAGTGTGAGACCGCAAGAATCGCTCAACGTGGTTTGAAAAAAGTCAGGGAGGAAGACACAAACTAGGAGTCAAACAACTGAAACCAAGCACTGCTGGATACAAAAACATGCTGACAAATTACTATGGAATGTGTGCGTGTGTCTGTGTGTGTGTGTGTGTGTGTGTGGTTGTGTCTACGCACTCCACGCAGAAAGACACACATACACATGTGCCTAAAAAAGTGAGGCGCATCATGTCCCGTGTACAGTAGGATGGGACTACTGCATCAGTCTCCAGAGGCTGCCCGTGGTTTAGAAAATAACCAGACATCTGACTTAAATCTACTCTCTCCCACAGGGCAGAACTGTCCACTCCCCACAACTACACAAACACTCACCATTTCAGCGCATGGCTCTAAAACAGACAAGCGGCCCTTCCAGTCTGTGCGTGCGTGCGTGCGTGTGCGTGCGTGTGTGTGTGTGTGTAAACGACTAGGTGTGCGTATGTATGCCTGCATGTGCACTGCGCGCGTGTGTGTGTGTGCGTTTACTTATGGGGGAGTACTCTACAGTATGTCTCTGCATTTCTGGATGCGTGTGTGCGTGTTTGTGTTTGTGTGTGTGCGTATGTTAGTGCACATGTCTCTGTAATCACACCAATCAGCCACGGCTCGCTGATGGCTGGCCCAGCGGTAACCACGGCAACGGTCAATTCTAGCACCCACCTTGCATCGGCCTCGCTGTAATACTCTCTGGCAACGATGTCTTCAAACAGCTCTCCACCGGTGACGCTGTGGAGGGGGGGAAAAACAACAACCCGATGAGTCATCTGTGAATGGGGGCGACGACGACGACAGTGTGGCATCGGTGAGAAAAGCAACAGCCGCTGACTGCCACGGATCCACCAGTCGGTCACGCGTGAGCCGGCAGTAGGAGCAGAGTGTGTGTGTGAGTGAGTGTTTTCAAAATCGGTTTGATCTCTCATGTTGCAGAAACACATTGGTAATTAGTGTTGATATTAATATGTAACAGGTGTAGACTCCTTTCTCATTTCGATTTTGTTACATCAAAATATGAGTGTTTCCATTATTTGCTCTATACCCTGTATATATATGGTAACACTTCACTTGAACTACACGCCATAAAGCCAACATAATGCAGTTATAAGCATGACATAACACCGGTCATAACAGGTCATGACAGTGTATTACAGCTTATGACCAATGTCATACCACTATCGTTGCATACAGTATGACAGCGGTGTCACACATAACCTGTAATACACCGTTATGACTGGTTACATAAGGTGTTATGTCATGCTTATGACTGTGTTACATAGGCTTCATGGTGAATAGTTCAAGTGTCATCATATATGTATACATACACACACTTCACCATGGTCAACACAGCAGAGTAAGGGGGAAGTACATAGGTAATAAAGACTTCCACTTCATTTGTTGGTTGGATCACTTTGATCAGGAAGAAACTAAATTGTAAATATACAACTTCAAATATGATACACTTTGAAATTTCCATGATTCAAATCAAATCTAAACATACATTTGTCCCCTCCCCAATTAGTAATAGCCAATTGTGCCTCTAGACACCTCAATTGTACTGAATGTTCAATTACCTATGTGAGAGAAAAGGAAAACGAGGACCAAATTTGGATTCGTGGGCCAGATTTGAGTAACCCTGGTGTAGAGTCCCCACACCTGCACACCAGGAGCACTGGGACACAGTCCTACATCCGAGCTAACGCAGATCAGAGGAATGGCGCATCTCTCGCTTTTAGAAGAAAAAAAAGCCCTACTTCGCTCACTGGCTGGAATGCACTCATCAGCCATTTCTGCTATTTTTGTCCCTTAAACCGTGGCCCAAATTCCAGGTTTTTTTCAGGTGTTTATGGGACACAGCGCACCCTCGCTCACCTGTCCCGTGGGAGGAGAGGAGGGGAGTATGGGAGGGGCTGAATGGAGAAATGTTTGTTTGTGAAGAAGTAGGTACTCACAGGTCAAACACCAGGTAATGGAAGCCTTCTTCTGAGATACTGTCATGGAGTCGGACTGCAGGGGAAAGAGGGAGAGAGAGGTCAGTCATTACGGGGATTTGGAGGGACACATAAGCAGGTCCCACGGCGTTCAGGTCCCCCCCTCCCCCCCCCGCCCCCTCGTCAGATAACTCTCCTGACCACGCCCCCACGAACATGATCACACATCAGAATCGGCTCTGAGCGAGAGGAAGACCCGTCCTCCACCCGTCGGCCCCGTCTTGTCCCCCTGAGCCGCTGTTCCGTTCAAGTTTGCCGCCAAGCGACCTTTGGGCCGACTGAACCCTGCGCTGCGGCGGCACCGTCTTTCTGACCGTTCGGCTCGGTGCTCGGCCAAGCCTTTTTGGGAAAAGATTCCGATCAAAATCTCATCTGGCGACAGAAGCAGGAGGCTCCGTTTGTCAGCCGGAGCCCGGGGCGTGCGTCTCGGAGAGCTGCCGAGCTTTCAGCGCAGAACACACACATTTAATCACAGCCAGCCGATCCCATTCCTCCTGCCATGGACATAAACCAGTGTCTACAGCCCTGTCACTGCTATGACATATATACCAATCTTGTACGGCCACAGCTGTCGCACATAAACCAAATCACGTACGGTCCTTTCATTGCTCTGGCACATAACTTAATCACATACAGCTCTGATAACACCACGGTGCGTACTGTAGACCAATCGTGTCCGGTCGCTGCTGCAGCATATAAACCAAATCTGTGAGCTAGGCCTCACACCTCCACTGCATTTAAACCCATCAGTGAGTCAGGCCTCGCAGCGCTAGGCCACACAAACCAATCAGTGAGTCAGGCCTGGACCACTTGGCATAAAAAGAGGAGAAGAAAGATGGGAGTAAGAGAAGAGCATGAAAGAGAGGGACTGAGGGAAAACAGAGGCATGCACACACCAAGAGAAGAGTCAAAGTCCAAGCCCATCAGAAATATGGAAGCACAATACGAGAAAAGCAACAACGAGTTAATGTGCGTGTGTGTGTGTGTGTGTGTGCATGTGAGTGAAAAAGAGTGAGAGAGAGAGGAGAGAGAAAAGGTGGGTATGTGCTCCTATTTGCGAGTGAGAAAGACTTATTTGTCATAGGTGTGTGCTGGCGAGAGTGCGTGTGAGTGTGAGTGTGTGCGAGTGTGTGCGTGTGTGTGCGTTCTGGCATTCGGTTGGTCATAGCGATGTCCGTGCGCAGTGCAAGCGCTGACTGCGAGACAACGCAGCGCAGCTCAACTCACCACACCCTGAAACAAGAGCACCACCAACAGGTAAGGCTGAGAAGGAGGGAGGGAGGGAGAGGAGAGGGGAGGAGAGGAGAGCAAGAGAGAGAGGAAGGGAAGGGAAGGGAAGAAGAAGGAAGAGAAGAGGGGGGAGATAGACAGAGACGAGGAGAGGGAGGAGGGAGGCAGAGGGAGCGGGGCTGACCCTGCTTAAGAACTTATTTGTGGAACAAAAATGGGCTAAATAAGGAAGAGAGCTCCTCACACAAGGGTGTGGTGTGAGGCTGGGCTGCAGTTTGAGTCCAACATTGTTCAACATCCATTTCAATGAGTTAGCTGTAATGCTGGAAAAATACTGGCCCTGCTCCAAATGATGCAGAAGTTAAATTCTAACTCTATGACCTGGTTCTGCCCTCAGCCATGGAACAGGAGTTACAGCGACACCTGTACCTGCTCAAAGAATACTGCCAGAACTGGGCCCTGGCTGTAAATCCCAAGAATAAAGATTATCACCCTTAAAAAAAGTATGAACGTAACAGGAAAGCACATACCACTTTACACTAGGCAAAAAAAAACAGTACCTTGGAATAACATTACTGCATAGCCTTATTTTTTTAAATAGGCTATTCTAATTTTTTAGCTATATAGTTTCAGGCAATGACCAATAATCAAACCAGTGGTAATGAGGATCTCATTAGAACATTATGTTTTTTAGGTTGGCTTTCTGAACGATTCATCTGCTTTTCAGTGACCAGTTATCTTTGGCTTTGTTTTTTTAAAGCAAATTCTTACATCTATTTCTGTCCCTTTTTCATATCAAACACTGTTGTTTTCCCACAATGTATTCTTTAGCAACTTTAGTCACTATCCCCTTCACGGGTCGAGTCCCTATGATTTTCCACCGCACAACATAGGAGGAGTCATCTGAAGTAGATCCTCCAATGAATTGCAATTTACCAAGATCACATTTAATATCTCACATTTCTTACATCTGTAGCCTACATTTTTTTAACCGTATAAAAATGAAAACATCAGCTATATTTGTCTTTGTGTTTACATCTGTGCTTTTACGTAGCTTATCGCTGCAAAAATCTGTCCAGCACGAGCTACGAGTAGTAGTGAATGATATATTCCATTCCGATCGCTGTTACGATATGAGCATTTGCAATATCATACCGCCAAAGTTTGCGATATAAGTATAGTAACGCTTGACACTGGTCATGTTTTTTCCTACATTTGTTTCCCACACATACTCGCAGACTAGCTTTGTCTCCCCAGAACTCAAAATCACATCCCAGACTCAGTCTCAGCCCAAGCAAGCATCAATCTTGGATGCGTTTGAAAATGCAACGCCTTACGTAAAAGCTCTCAAAGGCACAACGGTGAAATAAATTGTAGCACAGCTGTGTTCACTCAGTAATGTGATTAAGAAGTTCAACAGAAACAGTTGAATATTTTTTTTCAACATTTCATGTAGGCTAAACTAATATTGGGAAAAATAGTATTGTTTGGGTTCCCTTAATTCACTTAATATAATGCCTATTCTATGATGTCTGGAACACATATATCAATGATCAATTTTCCACCCACCCATCGCGTACTATATTGCAATCGCAATATGTAGCAAGACTATCACAATATGAGATTTTGCCCATAATGTGCAGCCCTAGCTACGAGCTAAAAAGAAATTAAATGCGAGTGTCGATTTATGAAGGCGTAAGACTGTACAAACACTGTCATTTTACACTGTCCAGTTCAGATCCTTTTGTTTCAAAGGCCTGGGTTTAGCTCAAACATCAGAATGCATCGAAGCGATTCCTATATCTTTCTAAAAAATCTATTTATGTGAGTAATGAAAATGTACTATGAAAATGTACATTCTAATTGCGTGAATGAAAATGACTTTGTCCTTTCAAAGAAAACATGTTTATTTCAGTTTTCGTAATGCAAACCTGACAATAATGCCAAACTATTGTACTCTATATACTCTTCTAATAATAGCCTCCCAATAATCAAAGTGAAGCAAAAAAAAAACATGGCGGTTGTGTCTGAGCTTTAGCGTGACGATTGCACTTGACAAATCAATGGTCTGCAGTACTGCTAGCTCCACCCTTAGGTCCCTGTTTGGCTTGGTAGTACCTAAACAGAGCAGTAGCTAAATTCTGCACGGGTACCTAGGTTCGGTATGGGTCACTTGGCGGTGGAAAAAGCGACAAAATGTGGGAGCACGGATTGGTAACCATGCCGTGGAAAAAACGCCATAAGACACACTAGCTTCAGGTCTGCACTGCTACACGACTGCCTTGCTTGTCTTTTTGGAAGGAGCACAATATAACTCAGCCTGTCATGACCTGAGGGGCAATCAATATCTACCCAACACTGACTAATCACAAATAAGATAAGAAAAGATACGATAAGAAAGGATAAGAACTGTGAAGTTCCAAAAAATGTTGATACAATCTATTTGTTACTTTACAGTTACAGTTATTATCATAACTGCAGTGTTTACCTTGCACGTAAATGAGTTAAAATGGACACTTTTTCTACACGACTACTTTTATGTTACGTTTTGCCAATATGTACTCTATATGCTTCGTGACAATAAAGTATATTTAATTTAGAATTTAGCAAGGAGACAAAGAGAGGAAGACCAGAGAGAGAGGGAGAGGGAGGGGGGAGGGGGTAAAGGGGGAGAAAGAGGCCTGGAGACAAGATTGGAGACAGATGGTGGGAGCAGGATGCAGGTGCTGCAGGAGGAATGAGAGGGAACGAGGGATGACAGGAGGAGGGATGCAAGAGATGAGAGCTGGAAGCAAAGAGAAAGAGAAAGAAGAAAGGAAAGAACAAAAATAACCTCCTGACACTTGTATTGTCTGGCACTCCCAAGACCACGGCTTTGACGCGATCTATATCCCCCAAGCGGACTTTTGAGAAAACACTGGGATAATCGGTGACAACATTTCCCTCTGAAAAGCATAGCACTAAGGGATTTCTGCTCTTCTCCACTGTGTGCACAGTGTGTGTATGTGCATGTGTGCACAGTTTGTGTGTATGCGCATGTACTTTGTGTATATTTGAGTGTAGTGTGCACAGCGTGTGCCTAGTGTGAGTGCATCTGCGTATGCATTCTCAGCGCTGTCTTTCTGCTGCTGATGCTGCCCACACACTGCAGCCCCCGCCAGACGCCCACCTCCCGGATACTCTTCATATTTATAGTGAGCATGTTCCTCTCTCCAATGCTCCCTCTCTCCTTCCCATCTCTCTCCATCTCTCTCTCCTTCCTTCTCCCACCCCTGCATCTCTTTTTCCTGCCTTGTTCACACACACACACACACACACACACACACACACACACACACACACACACACACACACACACACACACACACACGACACACGAACACGAACACGAACACGAACACGAACACGAAAACATGTGCAACACACACACAGGCGCGCGCCACACACACACACACACACACACACACACACACACACACACACGCAACACACACACGCACAACACACACATGCACAACACACACATGCACAACACACGCGCAACACATACACATACGCAACACACACACACACACACACACAGAAAATTCCCTCAGAGCTCGTTCCCCAGCCCTTCTCTCCTCTCCTGATGTACTGCACTGCACTGCTGCTGACAGCAGGGCCCTCCTTTAGAGATGCAGCCTGAGAGAGCGCTCCTAATATACACTACATCCCCAGTGTGCTCCTCATTACTGCACTGCACTGCACTGGGGGAGAGAAGGGGAGAGGGAGTGTACAGTCAGGGGGGGGGCATGGTATGAGGGATGGAGAGAGGGAGGAAGATGGGGAAGAGAGAAGGAGGGAGAGGGAAGGGAAAGAATGAACGAGAGGGGAGAGAGAGGGAGAGGGAGTGTATAGAAGGGTGGGGGTGGGAAACAGGACAGAGTATGAGGGATGGAGGAAGATGGGGAAGAGAGAAAGAGGGAGGGGGAAGGGAAAGAGTCAACAAGAGGGGAGAGAGGGGGAGAGGGGAGGAGAGAGAGAATGAGGGAGGGTGGAGAGTGAGGAACAAAAAAGTAGGATGGAAAGAAGGGACAGAGAGAAAGGAAGGAGAGAGAACCTAAAGAAGCTGGATATGGCACTAAACCAGCCTAGTCACATCAGTCAGTTAGGCCACCTAGGGCACATAATGGGCACCTAATGACACAGTACACTGAACTGCATGCTGGGTACCGTAGTCACACTCACCGATGTTTGAGTGTTTGAGCAGACGACAGATGCGAGCTTCGCGTTCCAGTTTCTGATGATCTGGGGAGGGGGAAAAAAAACAGAAACCGTGAAAATATGGTAGGACTTTCTCCCTTCCTTCAGCAAATGCCTTCCTGATCGCCATCAATAGCATGCGGTCTCCAGTACACCTCCAACTGAGACGCTTCGGCCCCACGCACAAGACGCAGTCACGGTGACCATCGACCTTTCAGTCCAAGGAAACCTATGAGGAGGTGAATGAATGTACAACCAGGTTGCATGCTCTGGGTGTAAAACATTTTGTTAAATAATATAAAACACAACACTGTGCCGTACATCAACATATTACGTACAGTAAGAACTTCAGATATCAGTGCATCAGTAATGGAGGAAATCTGAAAAGTCCAGAACCTTGAAAGTGGTGTGAAAATACGCCATTGTACATTTACATTACGGTAGCCTCATGTTCTAAAATGGGCTACTCTCATTCTGTAGCTATATAGTTGAATTCCCATTAGAACATTCATTCATTGTGTTCCACGTTGGCTTTCTGAACAGTGCATCTCGTTTTAAGTGACCTGCTATCTTTGGCCTCTTTTGCGGGCGCTGTGATTTGTTCTCGCCCAGCTTCATTATATCAAACACAGTTTTTTTTCCAGGTTGTACTTTTTAGACTAGGGATGCTAATTTTAAGAAATTTTGCTGATCGATCGTCATCCAAGTTAACAAACAATTAATCAATTCATCTTTAAAAAAATAAAAACTGCAAAATGTAGCGTATGGCAGATAATACATAATGCATGGGTTTTTTTCCCTTAATCAAAGCTTTATGGGCCTCCCGCATGGTCCAGTGGTTTCAACGTCCAATGCTGGCCACGGCGGTTTGATTCCCCATCGCGCCAGAGTCGGCTCAGGCCGGGAGTGCCACCAGGGGCGGCAATTGTCTACGGTTAACACTTTGTTGTACGTCGCTCTGGATAAAAGCGTCTGCCAAATGCCTGTAATGTAATTGGCTGTCCGCCCCAGGGAGGGGGGAGGGAAGCCGACAGGGTGCTCGCTGCACACAGGAGTTGGTCTGTAGTACCGGGTTAGGGTCGACGGCCTGGCGAGTGCCGTCTCGGAGGAGACGATACTTCGCACTCGTTACTACCGGTCACAGGGCTACGGCAGCGAACTCACATTACGAGGGGGGGACTGACTTGAAAATAGCGGGTGTAATTGGCTACCAAATTGGGAGAAAAACAGGATAGAATCAGAAACAAATTAGAATTATAATCAAAGCTTTATTCAACCTTTTGAGAAACAGGCCTATTTTAGCAGCATAAAACAATAACAATTATGAAGGAAATGAAACACCATTCAGTTGGCCTAACAATGAAGACAATATTCATTTTGAAATTAAATGGGCTGTCCGACAGCAGAGGCTTGGCAACTTGAAAAATTGGAAGTCCCAACTCATCCTCTTACTGTTTTTTATTTAAGAATATAACCATATCCACATGTTCAGGGGTGAGCCGTGTGCGCAGCCTGTACATGATAAGACCAGCCCCTAAGAACACCTGTCCCGACAGAACAGCTGTCCCAGGGATGCATAAACATTGTCTTGCCCAAAAAAATTCACCAAAAACTCGGGAAATGCGGAAGTAACGTTCAGGGTGCTTAGCGAATTCAAGTGAATTCACGCTAATGTCAGCTGAGGCAACGTTAGGCTATAACAAAATATAACAAAAATGTTTTGTCGTTGTAAATTGTTGAAGGTTTTAACTGGTTTCAAGGCAATATTATTACCTCACTACAGTTTGTGGTATTGGGTAACTCCGCTGTGCTGTGATATTACAAAATATTGTTAATTTGATATGCTTGATCGGACCAAATTCTTAACGGCAATTAGTCGATCATCGATTAATCATTAACATCCCTATTTTAGACGTACTGCCCCAATTTTGATAGGATTTCAAGTTTTTCTCATTTCAGCGGCTCATTTTCATTTCACACATTCGTTTCACCTTTTTTGCACCAGCGATAACAAGGAGCTTGATAAGGCACGACGGCGTGCACTGCTTCCGGTTTCACGGTCAGTGGCCGGTCAGTCTAACTCTGAGCTCCGTATCTTGGTTTGTGTTTTTTTACAAAGGATCAATTAACGCAGCTTTTACTGAAGCAATGCAAGTTAAGCACTGTGCCTCGCTCAAGGGCATAGAGCAGTTCATTATCCACCGGGGTTTGAGCCTGCGACCCCTTGCTACAAAGCCAGCCGCCCTATCCGCCGAATCGCCAACAGGGAAGCGCGCGTGGTGCGCACCGGCAACAAACACACGGAACATAAAAGTGAAGCGAGCGGTCACAGATGCCGAAGGCGACGCTCTGGGTGCCCGGGGTCTCTGCAGGGAGCGGCGTGGGCCTCGGTGTTCGGCCGTAGGCCTGAGGACGCACAGCGTGAGATCTCTCCCGCCTCTCCCCCCCTGCTGCAGCAGGGATGCCGGGTGTCCGCAAATGTGTGGATCGCCCAACTCCTCAACTTCAGAAGAGATAAATCAATTTAAGGACAGGAGCACTGCCCAGGACGGGGCTGCAGTATCAAGGCAATTAACAGGCAGGGGGAAGTGGAGGTCGTCGGGCAGAACTAATGACTGTGCTCTGCTGGGCTGCGGTGGGGACCCACGCCCACTACACAGGGAGAGGGTGCCCCTCTGCTGATCACTGACCACTCACTACCCTCAACACTGCAGAGACAAAGCCCACCCCCCATGTCGTCAGGGTTGCGGAGGGGTGGGCGGAGTCACGGCAGAGCCAAACCCCTCCCCAGGCCCCATGTTGTCAGGGTTACTTGGCGCGAGAAAGCGCTAGGCTGAGCAGGCCTTCCAGTCATGCAGGTCTAGCAGTGAGGCCCGGCCCGGCTCAGGAGATCCTGCTCCACTGCAGCGTCCGCCTCTTGGACAGTGCACCCCCTCCTCCCTCGCCGTCTCCCCTGCTGCTGCAGATTAGGGCCTCGCTAACGGGATTACACCAGCACTCGGCGTGACCTCTGACCCCCACAGAGACTCCATCCGCAGCCGATTCCATGCTAGTGTGTATGTGTGTGTGCGCATGAGAGAGTAAGAGGTGGGTGTTCCATTTTCTTTCAACCTCCCACCCCCACATCCTCCACACCCCCTCCACTCCACTCCACTCCACTCTTCAGCCTCTAATGCATCACCGCGTCCAGCTTCCCAGAAACGCCGCAGCGCAGTTACCGAGCACATTAAATATTCATCTTAAATCCATCTATCGACCACCAATAATGAGGAGCAGCATCCGACCCGCCATCCCCACGGCCCTGCCAACACCCTCGGACCTTCTCAGCCAATCAAGAAATGACAGTCCCGCGAGGGGAGACCAATCAGACATGCCCCATCCCACCTGCTGAGGCCGGTGGCTCAGCGCCCGCAGTTCCACCCCCACGTCAGCGGTACTGTCTCACTGGCTTCTGCGCACGGAGGCGGCTATAAAGCAAAGCCTTCAGATGGCTTCACACGTCCGGTAAGAGGCTTATGAAACCGCCAATAAAAATAAACGCCGGACGTTTTTATTGTAATGGGTGCGTTCGGAAGGAGTGGTGTCAGCTTTGTCAGGACACCGTCCTTAAGAGCAGCTTCCACACGGCTGCCGGGTGAAGAACCGGTAAGCTGGTAAAGAACCGTCTTTCAACCACAAGGGCAGTGTCAGTGCCGACTGTGGCTTTCAGCCCTGGAGGGGCAGCGCATAATTGGCTGTGGCATCGCACAAAGGGGCCGGACGGTCTCTCTCGGCGGGATCGTCCCAGTCTCGCCACACGCTGGCAGCTCCTCCGGGCGATCAGACGCCCGCAGCCAGCGCATGAAGCGCACTCCCTCAGGGGAACGACTGCGCAGCTCGGCCGGCGGCCTGTGAGAAGGCTGTCCTGCGCTCTCCCGGAACGGAGGCGGGCGAAGAAAAGAGGCGATGGGCCTGTGGCCACGATGTCATCAGGGCATGCTGACGCCACACCTTCACAGACGGTTTCCCCCGGGCCGTGCCAGGGACAGCTGGCAGTGTCCGCTGCACTTTCCGGGGCCTAGAATACCATCATCGCAAGCCCTACAGAATTTGTGTCCTGTGTTGGCTTGAGAGTGTGAACTCACCGGCCAGGGCTCGGCTCACATAATCCACTGCGACCAAAAAAGGCTACAGGGCATCCATCTTGGAAGGTTATGGATGAGTGTATATGTGTATGCATGCTTTCACACATGGAGACGCGCACACGCACGCATCTCAGGGTTGCATGACACGGTGTGTAAGATAGAGGGGTGTGCGTACCCACGTCCGTGTGTGTAAATCATCGTCCATTTACTCCCGAATCAGTGACGGGGCAGCCCGTTAAACGCACAGTACATCCAACTGGAGGGGAGAGCACACACGTTCATCCCTCCATTCATTAATTCACTCACTCATTCATTCCTCCATTCCTTCAGTCAATCATTCACCCATCTATCCACTCGTTCAACCGTTCATGGCTCCCATGAGAGGCCGGCTTTGTGGTGCGGCCGCTGTGCCCTTGTCGCGTTCGTTCATTCATTCTTTCATAAATTCAGCCAACCATTTATATTCATCCATTCCTTCATTCATGAATTTGTTCCCGTGCCGATGAATCCACAGCGCTGAAGGGACTCCTCCTTAATTGGGCGCCATCTTTTCCGCACACTTCCTGTCGTTCTAATTAGGCATCTGTGCTGCCCCTCAGGTGCAACCCTGAGCCCGTTTAGTTTTCAACAACATTACAGTAGGTTCCCTCCACGTTTCCCACATTCGTAACGAAAGGAAGTACTGATTTATATACACTACATACAAAAACTCACATTCAGTATAAAAATAGCAGCAAAGGGGGCCAAGGTCAGTACAGTCACATTCTCACTTGGCACGTGACGCTGCAACAACTCAGAAGGCGTTACAACCTGGAGCAGTGCAGGGATACGGCTCTGAAATAGGTACAATTTGGGAGGGGGTGAGTGCTGTGGGCTGCCGTAGAAGTGTCAGCAGGGCACTACGCCTATACTGTGAGCAATAAGAGGGGCTTTTTGCGTGGCTTTAGCTTGTCGAGCAGCCGTCAGCGCTCTGCCATTTTGATTGTGCTTACCGTTGGCCATTCCTCGGCCCCTTCACAGAGGCATTATGCTCATAGTATCACGCCCATAGACGGTAAAGGATGTGCGGCAAGAGGAAAGGGAGGAACGAGGGAAAGAAAGAAAAGAGAGAACGACAGATGTTAAGACACACAATCATTTTGTTCTGCATGGAGAAAGGGCGCTGTTCAACATGACCGTCCGGAACAGTAACGTTGAGAAGCGTCACAAAAAATGTGGCTTCTCATAAAAGGTACGCTACCACACCAAACCAACTGGAACTAAAGCAAATTCTCTCAGCCTGACTCTCAGTGTGTGTTGTCACCATAATGTAGGCCTCGTGGTTTCGCGTAACAAAGGGCAACGAGCCGTGAATATCTGGACCGACTCTCCAACTGCAATAATGAACTTAACAACTTTGTCCCGGGAAAGGGCCTTGGCGCAACCTTGTGTGACCCCACGCGGCTCATCTAAACTGGGCGGAGGTCAGAAATGAGACAATTCTGTTCTGGCATAGGGCAGATCCTCAGAGTTTTGGGAGGGGAGTGTGCTAAAAAGCTTCATGCTAAAATTCAAATTTTGTAATATGCTCCTTATTTGCTTAGCCGACACCCTTTTGCCCAGGGTGAACTACGCCACCCCGTAAGTTTACTTACTCTGTGGTCTATTCATAAGAGCTCAAGGGTGAACGGCTTTGCTCAAGAGGCCTGCAGCACTACGGCGCGGCACCTGGAATCTGACCTAGAAATCCTCCATTCTGAGATGAGCGGACAAACCTGTGCTTCAACAGTGCCAAATGAATACTGTTCAAATAACAAGCAAACAGTTCAAACCTTGTAGATTTGATCAAATATATCTAGCAATATTTCACAAAAGAAACAATTTACAACGACAAAACATTTTTGTTATATTTTGTATTACCTCAGCTGACAATAGCGTGGTCTCTTCAATTCGCTAAGCACGCCTAACGTTACTACCGCATTTCTCTGAGTTTTTTGTGAAATCTTGTTTTTTTTGGCACAACGGTATTTATGCGTCCCCGGGACATCGGTTCCATCAAAACAGGTGTTCTCAGCTGGTCTTACCGTAATCAGGCTGCGCACACGGCTCACCCCTGAACATGTGGATATGCTTATATTCTTAAATAAAAACCAGTAAGGGGACGAGTCGGGACTCGAAAGTTTAGGGTTCTTTTTTTTCCCCCAAGTTGCCAAGCTTCTGCTGCCAGACAGCCCTTTTAATTTCAAAAGGAATATTGTTTTCATTGTCTTCTGAATGGCGTTTCATTTCCTTCATAATTCTTATTGTTTTATGCTGTTAAAATAGGACCGTGTCTCGAGGGAAAAATCACGCATTTTGTATTCTCCGTTATATGCTACATCTTGCTGTTTTTTTATTTTTTATTTATTTTAATTTTTTATTTTATTTTAATTGTTTGTTAACGTGTGCACCTATTCATCAAGGGAATTTCTTAAAATTAGCATCGCTACAAGCAAGTATGTTTACATTACATCATATATGTAGTCCACACACACACTTATCTATGATGAAAGCACTACACATTACCCTTTCATGCAACTGAACATTCGACAGACACTCCCGCCATGAATTATCATCTGGGGCATTTCATGTTTTACTACAAGCAAATAATAATAATAAATTTTTGAATGATTAATCATTTTTGAATGAATAATAATAAACTTTTCCCACAAGTCATATTCAGGCCATCACTAGGCTATATCCTAGTGGAAGGCCATTAGCTTGCCATCGGGGGAAAGTGAGGTGGGCGAAATGCAGCTCGGCCTGGGACCAATCCACTCAAATAAAAGACTGTGTGCTGTACAGCAGCCGTACGGCCGCTGTGCTCCGTCGCATTAAAAACAAGCGCCAAGGCGTCATGGCGGAGGCTTCCCAACCGACCGCCTCGTCAGCGTTCCGGGCAGAAAGTGCGCCGCGCCGCGGTCAGAGGACACAGAGTGCACAAAACGACAGAGAAAGACATGATGCTAATTAACACGGCCGATGGGGAGAGCTTTTCGGAAAGCGATGAACTGCCTTGAGCCAGAGAAACGAAACCCCTCCAGAGGCACTGTAACGAGCCGTGTTGAAAAAAACGCTTCGCAGGGAAATCACAAGAGTTGAAAGCTGAGCTAGCCACAGCCGAGAAAGTAGCGCTGACAGCCAACCGTTGGGACTTCACTGAACGCCGAGAGCTCCGTCGCAGTGATGTGCCGCTGCACGAACGAGGACTGGCAGGTGAAAGCGGTGGTTCTGCCGGCCGTGGAGTCTGTCGACTAGACATACCGCTGACTAACTCAGCTAACAACTGCCGCGGACACCTGAGGACTCGCTGGTCGAGTGACTGTGTGTGTGTGTGCGCGCGATAATGTCAAACGTTGTGGCTGCCAGCTGGCCAGCTCGTGCCACCAGGGATTCCATGGCATGCTTCGCTCACGCGTCGCAGCTTGCGATCAATGACGGATTTAACATGCATGTACAGGTGACTGCCAAAATAAAGGAAACACCAACATAAAGTGTCTTAATAGCGCATTGGGTCACCACGAGCCACCAGAACAGTTCCAGTGCAACTTGGCATAGTTCTACAAGTGTCTGGAACTCCTTTTTTATTTATTTTTATTTCAGATTTCCCCCCCGTTTTTCTCCCAATTTGGTGGCCAATTGTACACTCTAAAAAAACCCAGGAAAAACCTGGAGCTGCAATCCTTAGGTTACGAGCCCTGTTCCTTGACCGCTACACCACACAACCATATTTCTGAATCCTGAGCGGTCGTCGGGACATAGACTCACACAGGACAGTCTGGTCATGCACAGTAATGTACAAACACTTCCTGTGAAGGGCGGAAGCGCAGGAACAATGGGAAGTGCTGTTGCCAGCGGGGGGCCCTGTTATCGAGCGCCTTTCTTAAAGTCAACAGAAGAATTGCCTGTGACGTCAAGAGGCAGCGTGGGCAGATCAGTGCGTGTCTTCAAATGGCCGTCAAAAAGGCGGTGGCCACCACAGGCTCGGGCCTTGCCTGTCAAAAGATGAAAGGATGCAGTTTGATATGGCTTGCGGGTGGGAAAAAACCCACAGTCAACACTGCTACTTTTTCCACAACCCACCAGGTTGACAGGCCTTTGATTTTGGGATTGGAGAAACAGGCATTTTGTCCAGACAAAAAACAGAGAATGACAAAAAGAAACCGTCAAAACATAGAAGATAATCAGACAGAGAGTCGTCAGGCAGCCAGCGGTTTTGGTTCTTAAGCACAAACGAACAAGGCATCGTTGCGCCATGCTAATACATAATATATCATATCATATAATAATATAATATATGCCATTTAGCAGATGCTTTTATCCAAAGCGACTTACAGTCATGAAAGCACACTTTTTTCAGTATGTGCTCTTGTGTGGGAATTGAACTCACAACTCAAGCGTTGCCAACGCCATGCTCTAACCTACTGAGCCACACAGAACCATGCTCCTTCAAGTCATGCATGTATGCATTAATCTTGCATGCTGTAAAAGTGAATGAAAATTGTACAATAGGAAGCTGGGAGAAGAATCGATGGCGGAGAGTAATACGACTCCTCGCGGCCGTGAGAGACAGACGCGCTGCTCTCTCCACTCGGCTCCCTCCCCGCCAAGGATGAGGTCACCAATCGATTACTTGGACCAGTATTCAAATTCTCGCTCATTAACAAAGAAGGACACGCAAAACCCAGAGCTGCGTTCCCTCCAATCAATATTTATAATGGCCTTCCTAAAAAGGCACATCAATGATGTACATTATCATAAAATGTTCCTTTAAAACACATTTGTGAGTGAACACAGATCTCTCTCGTCCTTATTTACACAAAATGAACCAGAGTTTAAGACCGACCTAGGGATGTGGGGGGGGGCTGAAGTAGAGTTCAATTACTTAATCTTGGGACCCAAAGAATATTCCAACGTGACATTAGCCAAAATGCTAAGTGCTGCACACAGACAAAATGGGGGGTACTTACAGCACCAAGTGAGTGGTAATGGTTGCTTCACGGACGCATTGCAGGTACCGGTCGTGCGCAGATAATGGTTCTGCTAAAGTGTGTGTGTGGGGAGGGGGCCGAGGGTGCTTGCTCATCAACTTTTGAGGAGGTAAGAAATAAGAATCACCTTGTGACCCTATTTTGGGTTAGGGTTATGGTTAAGGGTTATGGGTAGGACTAGGGTCAGAGTCTGAGAGGATGTTCTTAGGGTCACTGAGGAAGTCTGTGTAGAATGATGTCTCCCTCATTGTAACCCCCCAGCCCTTGTCAACAGAGCATGGATGCTCAGAATGAGATATCTAATACACTCATTACTCCTAAGGGCAAACGTCCAACCCACCACTTCAAACCTTAAGGGGCCCTCACAGAAACGTGTGTAACAAGTGGAAAATGAATGACAGGGTGAAAACAGAGAGCTGATCATGGTCCTCTTCCGATGAGCACTCCCGAGCATCATGGGATACCACCACCCACAGATCCAGAGACGGGAGTCCGCACTGAAGACACACACGGGCGCGATGACATGTCAGGGAATTCTGGGAACGCTGCGTGAGGTGTTCGGGTGTTCATCCACTTCAGGCCAGAGCATGTCAGCACATGCTCTGTCCGCTAGCACGAGCCCAGCGGTCGCCACAAGCAAAGAGGAGGGCTGAAAGGAACAGGCGAGCGGATAAGCAGGAAGTCACTGGGTGGGGGCGGCACAGAGCGGGGGGTATTACCCCCTCGTTTATCTGAGCTTTCAGGGACTTACGCCCAGGAACGAGGGGGAGGTAAGGAGCTAAATATACCCCCCCCGCCCCCACTTCCAGTGCTTAGCGCCAACTCAGGCTCTGCTCGGCTGCGGGGGAAAATGTGAGGTACAGGAGCGCACTTAGAGGGGCCGCAACACCGTGACGCGGCGGGAAAACTGGCCGGAGGGGCGGGGCCACCCGAAGCGAGGCGCCCCATGACGCCACTCACGAAGTGTGTGCAGCGCAGCGGCTAGAGCGCTGGACATGGGGTTGTGGAGTTCTGCTTCTGCCTCCATTATGGTCTCTTCAAAAGGCACACAATTCAGCAAAGGCTATATAAGAGACGAGCACCACAGGGCACACTAATCACGTGCCTTCCCCACCGGCGACACATTCTCTGAGCGTTAAGAGAACATATATTACCCTATAATGACACTGGAGTCTTCCGCACTGCTAATGTCAACCGTTTCCTCTCTGCGCCACCACCCGACTTGATTTATGTCACAATGCTCAGTTATTTCAACCCTAACGGGGAAGGAATGCATCAGTAGCTTAGGAGCCCCCCCCCGGTGTGGAGGAACAATACAACGATCGTGGCTTCAATCGAAGGTGAGCTTCGGTTTGGGAGAGGAGATACATTACGGATGTTACGTATACACAAACCAGATGGTCAGCTCCCCAGTCTTAGATGTTCTGGTACCGTCTGCATTGTTACACTAGCTATGGGTGTTCTGTCACGAACCACGCCCCTTTATGAATACCCATGATTGGCCAGCAAATCAGAACACTGCGATTCAACAATAGCATAGGCAGGGCTTTCATTGTTGAGAGTACAGAATGGACTACCTGGTTAAGTGTATAAATAAGTTGTGATTATTAAACTTGTTTCTGTTCAAACCCCAAACCCCAACCCCCATTCCCCATGGCTGAAACAAGGCACTGGAGAACCGGGTGGATCTACACTCATCTCTGTTGTGTGCGTGCGTCTGTATTCCCATTTGATGGTCATGTAAACACAATTTGTAGCGTTGAATTTGTTCAAACAATTTTGGCTAATGAGTTACGGTAATCGGTGGAAGTTCATTGCTAGATGTCATGCTATGGGAACAGGATGGCTGAGCTGCACCCCGCCCCAGCCCCTCTTTCGGTGGAATGCAGGAAGAAGGGTTGCAGTCGTGGGGGGTCCACAGCACAGGATCGCACAAGAAGCCTCTCTTTCCCTCACCCTGTCTGATTCCCCACAACTCCACTCCGCGAATGGGGGTGGGGCACGGTTACACCCCCTCCACCCCTGCCAAATGCAAATCGGCTCAAGATGCCCACGCTGGTCTCTGCCCACCAGGGATTCTCCAATGACCAGAGAGAACGGAGTGTGCGAGAGAGAGAAAGTGAGAGGAGAGAAAGAAGGTAGCGAGAAGAGAAGGTATAGGGGAGAGAATAGGAGAGAAAGGAGAAGAGAGATTGAGAATGGATAGAGGAGGGAAAGGAAAAGTAGAATAGCAAGAGAAACATCTCTCCTGCCAGGCGGTCCCACAGCGCTCTGGGCTATGCGCCTGGATGTCGGTGGTTTGAACCCCAGCAGGGACACTGCTGTAGTGCCATTTAGGGCAGCGGTATGGTGTAGTTAAGGAGTGAGGCTTGCGACTCGGAGGCGGCAAGTTCACATCCCTGGAGGAGCTCCACTGTTGTACCCTTAAGCAAGGCGCCAACCAAACTGCCACACAAACGGATCATTCTTTTCATCACTTCATGCTGTGCAAGTCGCTCTTGATAAGGGCTTCTGCCAAGCAAATAAATAACAACAATGTCATTTTGAGAGGCACTGAACTGTATGTGAACTGTTCCAAGTAAACAATTAATTGTCATTAATAGCCATCGCGTGGCTTACGGTATGCACAAGATTCACACGTTTAGAGTGCGGGACCGAAGGCCGGACCGGGATCAGATTGCCACAAAGCGAAAGAGCGGGCGACTGAACCACTCAACCACACGGCTGCAAAAGCCACAGAATGTGCAGTGTTTTCCGGTTTGAAGCGGCGTGGGTGAAACCAGGCTAAGACCACCGGTCTGCTGAGCATACAAATGTCACGATCGATAATATGGTAATGGGGCCACGTTTCGTCTCGCCTCGCGCCTTCTGGAAGCCGCCGACTAAAAGCTTGCGAGGTCACGTGGCGCGGACGCAATCTGAATGCTGCCGTGGATTTCGGCTGATTGTCGAGGGCGAAGCCAAGGGATGCACGTGTTTTCAGGCTCTCTCCGGGTCCTGAGAAATCTGCGATCGTTAAGGCGAGCATCTAATTGAGCTAGTCCTGCAGTCCTCCAGTCCTCCAGTCCTCCAGTCCTCCAGTCCTCCAGTCCTCCAGTCCTCCAGTCCTCCAGTCCTCCAGTCCTCCAGTGCACAGGGGGCTTCAGTCTACACGCCTCGACACACCAGCCAAAAGGCTCCAGACATTCTCAGAGACGTATTAAAAGATCTATTACGGCACAAGAAACACCGGGGCGGAAATCCTCGCTCCCCTCTCTGCCCGCCTCACCTTTAAACAGATCGCCATGGCAAGCGTCTTCCTGCTCAATTTGTGCGATTAACAAGCGAGACAAATTTAACAAGGATCACCCATCTTTTAATTTTAATTTTTTTTCAACAAATCTTATAAAAAAGTTTTTTTGGTTTTTTTTTGATGACTGCATCTAAATGTGGCAGCATCAGCTCTGTGAGTACCTCACATTCAAGAGTTTTAATAGCATAGTCAAGATTGGACTGGATCAGATTACATTGCATTAAATCATTTTGATTAGAAGATTGGAGGTGGGTCTCCATTTTAGGGTCTGCTGCGATTAAAACACTCCTGTGAAGTGCGCGGAGGGAACAATGGGAGTGCCATTTTACGAGACGCAATCAAGTGGAGTGGTGTTCGGCCGCCGACGAGTGACGCTCGTTTAAAATGGCCACTTCTGTTACTCGCTCATTGACAGCTTCAGTTTCAGTCACCGCAGCGTAGGTGCGAAGGTTTTAAGACTCCCCATTTCAAGCTCTCAGGCCTCACCCGTGCTCCCATGCTACGCACCTGAATGCGTCAGATACTTACACCGTGTACCTGACAAACAGACGGACATTTGTCTACGGTGTGTGCTCTGTGTTAATATGTGGCGCTAGACTGCAGGCATCTTACCCAGAGCGACTTACAGCTTGCATTTATTTACATACAATCCACTTATACAGCAGGATATTTACTGAAGCAATTCAGGTTAAGTACCTTGCTCAAGGGTACAATAGCAGTGGCCCCACCTGGGAATCGAACCTGCAACCTTTGCAGTACAAGCCCAGTTCCCGAACCGTTATACTACACTGCCACCCAATACATGACTGTCTTTCAACCTTTCCAACTGTGGTGGATGGTCTGTATTCGTACTTCACTGTCTGTATCATCACTGTTCTCTCCATCTCCATTTGCATTTCTCCTTTTCAAGTTATATGGGCCAGCCAGTCTAAATCCCAGACAAGAGCATTTGTTATTTTCAGTTTTTTTGTCTTTTTTTATCCCACTTTTGGAATAAGGGAAATGGAGAAGATGAGACGATTTATTTATTTATTTTGGTTTCCAGCAAAGGGCAGTTAAAAGTCAGGCCGGTCCTGCAGGACGTGGCCAAACTGGCTCCCTGGCAGCGATTCATCATCACATTCTGGGCCACAACGCCTTCCCTGTCCGTCCCTCAGCTCCGTGTGACCAGACGCCCCCCTGTCCCCTCCGCTCAGACTGCTGGGTCATGCAGTCTGGCTCTCCACACTCTGCCACCCCCACACCAGTCCTGAGACCTGACTGCAGACTCAGCATTACTCGACTAGATGACTTTAAAAGACCTGACAAGCCTTGGCTCGCCCTGCTAGGACACTAGCGGTCTGGGGAGAATCCTGACCGTTCTGGGGGCCAGCGGGTCCATGGGGCGGCGCATAAGGACATATAGGCTTTGGGGGCTGGGGGAGGTTTTGGGTCATCTCATCACGTGAGAGCGCCCCCTCTGGTCAATCGAGGACCTGCATTCTGCCCAGCCACGCATGAAATGTGCTCCTCCGGCCACAACGGCTTAGCTAGTGGACACTGTACCACTGAAATTTGACTTTTTGTGCTCTCCCAAATTGACGTGATGAGACGGGCCTGTGGATACAATCGGGCATTCCAATTGGAAATGCGTACATTTTGTTATTACATTTTAAAAATAGTTTGACAAAACAATTTGGCTACATTTTACATTTTAAGCATTTAGCAGACGGTCTTATCCAGAGCAACTTACAAGATGGCTACCTAAGACGGAGTCCACAGAAAGGCTGAGAGAGGGCCAGAGGCTTATCACAGAAAGCCCATCGATCCCTACCCCTCTGACCACACAAGTGCTGTACGTGTGTTCACATAAGCCTCGCTGTAGCTCAGGTTCCCCTTACTGTTCCGATTCTCTTACCAGATTTGGTTAGGCGCACACTGTGTGCGTCACGCCATCGTTTTCTTTTCAAGTGGATCAGGATACATCTGCTCTGCAATATTAATAAATATGGAAAATGAACATAAAACAACAATTACGACGTAAAGCAGTAGAGCAGGAGCAGATTCTCTGTACTTTTCCGGAGTGCCCGTGCGCTGTGCGCTGACCTTCCTTTCAAACAACCTCCACGAGTTGACTTGATTGAGGCTTTTAATTTAATATCAATTTCTCTCAATTTATATATTCAGTCATCTCTCTGTACGAAATGTTTAGGCGTGCATGTATTAATAATGGGGGAAAAAGCTTTTTCTTATACATATAGGCCATTTGTTAACGTCTGCTCCTCAAATCAATTTAGGGACAGCCGTCTCAATTCATCAAACGTAATCGTTTCTTTTTCGATTTTAATTCTTCTTCTACAACAACTCATTGGACTAATGAATATTATCATGACATTCCGTCATTCAGCTGACGTTATTATCCAGAGTGGCTTACATAAGTGCACGCAAAAAAGTTAGCCAAAGGATCGGGCCTAGGGAAAAGCTGCAGCGCAGGGTCAACAGTAATGTTAAAATAATGCGACGCTCAAGCAGAAAACGCATGTCTACATTTATGGAAATAAACAGAACGCTGGCTCCATGATGGTGTGGGCAGAATGGGTAGCATGGGTCAAATCCCACAAGAACATCCTACATTCAAATTATTTCGCTTTGCAGATATCCCTATTCCAGAGCATCCTGCTTTTTCAGACGCATTATGCACCGCTAGATGTTTTATTGAAGCGATTCAGGTTAAACTGCCATTGCTCAAGGGTACAGTGGCTGTAGCACTGGGGGAGGTGGTTTGAACCTGCAACCCGTTACGTTGCAAGCACAGTTACTTAACTGATACACAACAGTGTCATAACTCACTGTCCCCGACTCTTCTGCTCGCCTACACCCTGCACGGACTGCCCTTACGCAAACGAGTGGGAGGATCCACTGAAGATGGATGGGAAACCCGGCCAATGAGTGGGAGGGGAGAGTAGCGGAGCGCATACAACGCAATACAATTTGATATTATTTAGCGATCTTCTTGCAACCGTGGCAGAGCTCGGAAGACGTGAGTTAAGTACATGAGCGTCCGCTGCAGAAAGTGACGTTAATAGGAGTATGATTAGTTCCCTTGGCTGGGGACCCAGATCTTTAGCTCAGCAAGCTAATCGTGTCTCGTCGCGTTGGGATCCTCGGTTCGAAACTCGCTGCAGTTGGAACCAACTTGGTCACATTGGTGCCGTGACTCGGATCATATGTCTGATGTCTATCAGTCGGGCTGTGGTTGCTGCTGCAGGAGTCGAGGGGGAGAGTGTAGCGGAGCTCGGAAGACGTGAGTTAAGCACGTGAGCATCCGCTGCAGAAAGTGACGTCGATAAGAGCACGTTAGTTCCCTTGGCTGGGGACTCAGATCTTTAGCTCAGCGAGCTAATCGTGTCTCTTGTGGAGTTGGGATCCTCGGTCGAAACTCGCTGCAGTTAGAACCAACTCCGTTACACAAACATCTCAGGGCGGCTTTACAACAGAATGAAAAAAAAAATGCAATCAGCAAGAAGTCCGACTAAGAGGAATAGGCACATGAAAGCAGATGGGTCTTTAGCCTGGATTTAAAAGAATCAATTGTAGTGCACCCCTGATATGGCTTGGAATTGAGCTCCAAAGCCGAGGTGCAGAACAGCTAAAAGCTCTTCCCCTCCGGTTTTCAGGCGACTATGAGGGATCACCAACAGGTCAGCACTTGCTGAATGCAGAGTACGACTGGGAGTGTAGCATTCAATCAGGTCCTGCAGGGACAAGGGCCCAAGTCCACGAAGGGCTTTATAGGGAGTGCATAAGATCTTAAAATCAACCCTGAATTTAACAGGGAGCCAATGCAGAGACCTAAGAACGGGAGTGATGTGCTGTGAGCGGCATGTATGGGTGAGCACTCTGGCTGTTGCGTTCTGGACTCTGATAATCCAAAAACGAACGCATTACAGTAATCCAGTCTAGACATGCACAAAGGCATGCACCAACATTTCAGCCTCCTTGGCAGACAAGAGTGGTCTCAACTTAGATATATTCCGCAAATGACAATAAGACGTTTTAACTAGAGATGCACCGATCGATCGGCCTCTGACCGGAAATGGCCGATTTTCAGCTGATCGGCCTCAATCGGTGACTTGATCCCGATCACTCCACGCCGATTCTGTGCGCCGGTTGGCTCCTCGCCCCCCTTTTTTCACGTGACGTGCGCGCACCCGTGAGCCAATGCAAACAGATCAGATGAGCGCAGCGCTGAAAACGCCTCAACATGTCCTTAGTATGGGCGTTTTTCACAGTCAGTGAAGACGACTTAAAGCTTGCAGTTTGTCATACATGTCAATCGAAAATAAGCCGCGGAGGAACAACCTCGAAAACGTTCGGAACGACCAACCTAATCAGACACTTGAAAAGTCATCACCCAGGTACCAAGTCGATGCCCAAATTCTGACGGTAGTCGTTTTTCTACAGTACCGTAGTACCAGGGGTTAATTAACAATTAACCCGTTGCGCTAGTTCGGTTCCTCTGAACCATTTTCCATTAATAGAACATAGTGGTAGTGCATAAACCTGACGTAGGCTAATAATGCCCTGCTGAAGCACTGAATTGCACTGAAATCATTATGTTCGCTAATGAGTGACGTTATGAAACAGTGCTATTCACTCATACAAATCGAACTTATTAGACCTAATGATAAATTCATCTAACGATTTCTAGCTAAACCACAAATTGTGTATTAACTGTGTTGTGCATGAAGGTGCCAGCTGTGCGTTTCCACTATCAAACAAACTCAGAAACAGCAGCATCGCCTCTTTTCCAATTACTCCTAGTTTGAAACATTTTTATCTAAGCTTTGAAGCTAGTTAAAGTCGTAGTCGTTAGGCTACCTGACTCACGCAAATAACGAAATTCTGCTGAAGAGCGGCTTGTTTCAATGCCTTTGACAAGCTCCGCAACTGAAACATCCGCCCTTATATCGCTACAAGTGTTTTCCATTGCACTATATAGAATTGGGATCTACTCTAATCCACCTCTAGCAAACAAATTAGTCTAGCGCATCATAGGTTCGAACTAACCTGTTTTCCATTAGCATTGTCGCAATAACTTTCTGATGCACGTCAAGTTGAAGCCATATAATTATTTAATGGAAAAGGGCTTGTGTCATCTGTCATCAGAATATAACGTTAGTGTTTTAAAAAAATATTTCCGGACTAATGGTCTGTCACCATGTCAGTAAATTTAAACTACTCTTGTTTCTTTTTATTTATTACTTAAAGGCTACATGCCACTGTTGTTGGATTCTCTTTTATTCATCATTGAATTTAATTTGCACAAAAAAAGAAAAGCTCTGTCCAGTAACCTGGAACACTTTTTTTATTTTGAAATGTGTTTTAGTGAGACCTACCTCATGCTTCTGACCTACCTCAGAATTGTCAATCTTAATTTTCTATTAAAGCAAAGTTACAAAAATGTTTGTGTAAGTTGTCAATTATTGTTTTTAGGAAAAAAAATCGGAATCGGCCAAAATCGGTATCGGCAGGTCAGACTAATCAAAAATTGGAAATCGGAATCGGCCAAGAAAATCGCAATCGGTGCATCTCTAGTTTTAACCACAAAACGTGGGCATCCAGGCACAGTTTGGAATCCATTTAGACTCCCAAGCTTTTTACAGTTTCATCCATGCTTGGATTTCACCTAGACACCGAGTCAAAGCAGCAACTGCCACGGGGCACGACGCGGACGCACGCCTGGCGAAGCCCACGCATTTCCCCGCTCCCACCGCAAGCCGCTGTAGCTGGAGCACTACACACAAAACGCAGTGGTGAGAGTGCCAGCTAGCTACGAAGATAATAATATGCATTGTCTGTTCAGATGTACAGCTAAGTTAGCTGCCTAGCTACGAATATAATATATGGATCTGTCTCTGACGACACGATTTTTATTTTACTAGCAAGTATTTCACTAGCCATCTAAGCAGGCGATCCATATATTATATTCGTAGCTAGGCAGCTAACTTAGCTGTACATCTGAACAGACAATGCATATTATTATCTTCGTAGCTAGCTGGCTATATAATTAATATATTATGTTCGTAGCTAGCCAGCTAGCTAGTTTTACAGCTGAGCAAGCAATGGTTATTCATAGCTAGCCACCTAGCTATAATGTAATCACTTCAATGCATATTATTATGTTTATAGCTAGCCATCTAGCTAGTTTTACAGCTGAGCAAGCAATGGTTATTCGTAGCTAGCCACCTAGCTGTAATGTAATCAATTCAATGCATATTATTATCTTCGTGGCTAGCTGGCTATATAATTATATATTATAATTCATATATTATGGTCGTAGCAAGGCAGCTAACTTAGCTGTACAGCTTATTCGCAGCTAAATGACATCACCCGGACACATTCTTCCGGGTTTTCTCACTCAGGAATGCGAGCTCGTCATGTTGGCATAGCAACTACAGTCCAAAATTCTGGTGACATCACCCGATGACATCGCCACAAATTGGCAAACGGACACATTCTGGTGTGACAGAGCCATTATGAACCCTAAGTGACTCACTGATTTAACATTTATTTTTATGTATCCGTTCATTTTTTGTATGACAATGCCACACAAAAATGGCCCCACTGGAGGTACGTTATTCATCAATAAATAAATAATAACATAAAAAGCATTAGCAAGTAAGGGCTTTAGGGTAAATAGTAGCGCTGATCATTACAGGGTTCACAATGCCTCACTACCCAGTCACTAATAAAATGTAAATCTTTTGAAAGGTGCGGAGAGAGCAAAAATCTTTAACATTTATTGTTAAAATGAAGCGCAGAGCATTTACATAGCGAAAATGCAAGCACCAAGAGCACATACGCAGGGTGCAACTGGTGCAATAGCATGCGTCTGCTCAAATTTATGTCGCAAGGCATAAACTCATGTCTCAGCAAATGCTACCCTGGGCTTAGGTTGTCCATCCATTGGTAAATTAATCAGGGAGGGAATCCACTCGACAAGTTATGTAACGTTGGAAATATTGCACAGAAAAACAGGCACGTCAAGTTTTCCCGCAGACACATTTTTATTGTTCTGTTAAACGACCGATGCTCAGTCCAAACATTGGCTCGCTTTAACACTGAACGAAAAACTATTTCTAGCCTAGCTAATTTCTAATAGTTTTAATATGGCCTCTTTCACGTTTCTGTGACTTCGCTCATCTGAATGTTCTGACCATATTGTGCGTTTAATACATTTGTTGAAATTCTCCATACAGCAGCCTTGGGTATACACTTTTGAGTGCCTCTCTAAACCCATGATAAAGTATAATAATAAATGCATCATCATCATCTGTAAAGCAGGCCGCGTTACAAACAAGAATTAACACTCAACCCAGAAACGCCACAGTGTGATTGGCTGCCTCTCGCCCATACCTCTTGGGGGGTGGGGGGAAGGGGGGGTGCGCTCGATCATTTTGTCTGCCCCGCCTTGGGGTTTGGTGATCGATTTCTACAGGGTCCCGTGGCTGAAGCGGCCATATTTCACCCAAGCCTACGCACTCTCATCGCAGCCACACACACACCAACCCGCAAAACAAATATTTTTAAAGTTCTCCCTGGCCTCACCTTGAAATTGAGTGGGTCCCCAGAGGAAGAGAACAGACGAAGTCTCCCTCTCTTTTCACTGCGTTTTTACTGCCCGTCTGAACGGCCCGGCTCACCGCTCCAGTCATTTACAGGTGGATGGATGCCCGATTTCACATTCCCTCCGATAAGTCATATATTATATGCATAGTAAATAAAATAGTGGTATATTCCTACATTTGTAATGATGGGGAAGAAAATGTACATTTGCAAAACAGTGTTTGAATTATACTAGAACATTGGGGGCACCTGAATTTTATATTCAGAGGACAGGGGACTAGGGGGGTTTGTTCACAGACGTCAGTTTTTAGCAGGTGCTGAACAGATCCGCTCATCTTAATATTAAAGAGATGCATCAAGGTGATAAAGGGGACCCTCAGCCCGTCCCAATGATATACAGATCAGTGGATCTGCATACCCCTTACCAACATAAAATGCACGTGTGTAAACAATCTGCATCAATGGCATACTGAACACAGTGTCTTTAGCAAGGACAATCTGCTGCAAGGAAACCAAGAGGAAATTCTATTGAAGCCTCTTGGTTCATTCAAGCTCATCTTCAACAAATTTGTTTTTTTTAATAACTGGTCACAGACACTATGGGAAAAAATGTGAGGGGGAAAATAAAGGCTTCTTTAAAATGTGTTAAGTCAAAGCTGAACTTATGTGTCACAAGCATCATTTGATAGATATTTTACACGGAGAGTTTTAGCATGACATTTATAGCACCTCTGCTCTTTTGCCCAAACATCAGTGGTGTAACATTGCAGACATTATCAGAGGTCACGGTGGTCTGCCCCACATATCAATGCCACCAAACGTGACCGCGTCCTAACCTGCTTATGCCAACTCTTCAGATGGCAGACGGGCGAAACGTGCGCCGTGAAAAGAGAGCAGGCCCTCACAATCGCCTGCGCTCTGTACAATGGGAGGATGCCTAAAGCGTGGCTCCTCTACAATGCTCCCCATGCCTCGCCCTTTCTAACGTCCTCAGCGCCTGGCATGCAGCGCAATAAACATCCCCTGAATTATTAATGTGCGGCATTCACACAGACGCCACGGCAACAAGACAATCAACAGATGGAGAGAGAGGGAGAGAGAAAGAGAGTGAATGAGTGTGAAAGAAGTATATTGTTCGGCAATATCAAGGCAATTAGGTCACGCCGACAAAGCAAATTAACTGCTCTGTGAATGAGTGCATGTCAGAGAGAGCAAGCCTGTCTTTGTGTCTGTGTGTGTGTGTGTGTATGTGAAGTAAATGAGTTTGAGTGAGAAAACATTACCTCCCCTTATTCAAAGAAATAACCAACAAAGAAAATGTTTAGTCAGGGCACTGGGACAGACAGCTGATAGCATTGGCTGCCGGGCACACTATGTGGCAACATGCTACACCCTGAGGGGCAGTGGCTAGGCAACTAGGGCATCACATTATCCATAAAATAGGCAGGTTTATATTGCTATTATAGTCATTACAATCACTACATTAATGTTTCATTTTATGCAATACCTGCGTTATTGTGGTTATTCCTCTCGAAGCTACTGGAACCCAACACCTATACCTGCCAGGCTGTTCCAATGGCCTCCTCTTCCACCAAATACAAACCTCAGCTCGACTTTCACCATTCGAACACCACATCACTGTCCTCCTCCTTCATCACCACCGCCATCACCATGACAACCGCCACCATCTTCATAATAGTCGACATTATCAATATCGCCATCATTATCACCTTCAACACCGTCACTTTCATCTTCATCACCATCACTGTCTGTCAACCCCATCACTGTCGTGACTGTGAATGAGTTATCCTCCCCGTCGCTGTCTTCCCCAGCATAATCACAGCTGACTGAGCGGACTGTCTTCTTCCCCTCCCCCCGCCATCTCCTGTATTTATTTGACACGCTTTTTTCCCAGGTCAAACAAAAGCATTAACATCACAGCATCACACTCGTGCCACAACACAGTAGTGGAGCTGTAGTTCCGCAGGAACCCAAATATCTGCCAAATAGACAGCTCTGGGCTCAAGGATTGTGCATCGCTCTCTCTCGGAGAGAGGCACAGTTAGCGCCGGAGAAACAAAACTCTTTTCGGTTTATGAACGTTGCTGACCACAACACCATCTGTTGGGTTGGCTGATGGGCAAAAAATAATCAGTTTGTGAAAAGAATCCCAGGATTTAGACAGACTGCACTCATTTATTCATTTACACTCACTCGCTCACTCACGCACTCGCTCATTCGCTGTGTCAGATTCAATTTGACATTCGTTCGCCGTCTCGTATGACACAACCGTGACCCGGAGCCGTCGTATCAGAGGCCTGGCTTTCACACTCACCACACCCCCGTACAGGCCTGACGAGGCGATCGCCTATCCGATGACAGAGTTAGCAAAAGGGGTAATGATGTTAAACAATGACATGAGTTGCCATATTATGAGCCAGGAAAAAAACCACTGTGCCTAGCTGGATTGTTACAGGCGTTTTAGCAGACGCTCTTATCCAGAGCGACTTACAGCTTGCATTTCTTTACATACACAATCCACTTATTCAGCAGGATATTTACTGAAGCAATTCATGTTAAGTATCTTGCGCACGGATACAAAGGAAGTGCCTCAGGTGGGAATCGAACCTACAACCTTTCCACCACACTGGAAGCCCAGTAACATAAACATTAGGTTGCAATGCCAGCCCAGATCAGCACCTTCTGAACACTTCCAGTGGAAAAGGACGTGAGGCCTATAGGTCTCTTGCCAGGCGCCCGTTCTGGTTGGATGGAGCGAGAACCCCCCCCCGACATGTGACAAAGCACTCACGCTCACAGTGAACACCAAGGCCAAGTCTCTCTCATCGTGGAGAATCAAGGCTGGACCACAGGCCCTGACCGGCAGGAGAACACGTCAGGTTTCACCAAGCGCTACAGGAATCCCTACCTCTACACCTCGGCTCCCTCTGAACGGTCTGCTCAGCGAGTTACCGTCTTCACTCCAGATCAATGCTGACACGACACGGCCTCACTGAAAACGCCCTGCTACACCTTTCTCCTTCTTTCACACTCACACACACACACACATGCACACATATACAGAGACACATATGCAAACAGACAGACAGATAGACAGACACATATGCGCAGAGACACACACACACACACACACACACACACACACACACACACACACACACACACACACACACACACACACACACACACACACACACACACACACACACACACACACACACACACACACACACACACACACACACACACACACACACACACACACACGTAAGAATTCAAGGACATGCATGCAGATGGCCGTACTGACACTATTCATTATCCTCATCGTTGGCACTAACCCCCACAAATCCTCCTTCACACGTGCCTCGCGGCCTGACCTGCCGCCTCAGCGCACTGACGCACGCACGCCCGCATGCACGCGCTAATAAGTGGCAATACGTGAGGAGTAATGGAATGGGATTGGGAAGATATGTAATCACCGACTGGCCGGGTGGCCTTCGGTGGGCATGAAAGGTGTGATGGTGGGGGCACCGTGTTGGGGCAGGGGGCGAGGGGCAGGGGGTTATCTTTGTGGTCTGGGATTACAGCGGAGCCTGGGGGGAGGAACTTAGTGATGCAGACACACACAGTACGTGTGGAACGCCAACACTAACGCTCAGCGTTCCATAACCCCTCACCGACCTGGAGAGACTCTCCCTGGTGCTCGATCACCCAGACCATCCTGGAACGGACATGCCTCAGAAACCGACACATGATGCAAAAATAACAGTTATCACGAATTGAATTCATATATTTTCCGGTAGACCTTTTTATTCTGGGAGTTCCAAAGCTCAGCACTACTGAGGGATGGCATTTCAAAACTGCGGCTGGTAGAGCAGGTGCCCACTCACACTGCGCCCACACAAAGGCCTCTCTCACACACTGCACCAACACCGAGGCCTCTCACACACACTGCACCAACATTGAGACCACACACACACACACACACACACACACACACACACACACACACACACACACACACACACACACACACACACACACACACACACACACACACACACACACACACACACACACACACACACACACACACACACAGCACCAACACCGAGGCCTCTCACACACACTGTGCCAACACTGAGGTCACACACACACACACACACACACACACACACACACACACACACACACACACACACACACACACACACACACACACTGTGCCAACACCGAGGCCTCTCACACACACTGCACCAACACCAAGGCCTCTCTCACACACACTGCACCAACACTGAGACCTCTCTCTCACACACACACACACACACACTGCACCAACACCAAGGCCTCTCACACACACTGCACTGCACCAACACTGAGACCTCTCTCACACACTGCACCAACACTGAGGCCTCTCACCACACACACACACACACACACACACACACACACACACACACACACACACAGAGAGAGAGAAGCCTCTCTTCAGGTGCATCTCTCCAAGCAAGCCTAAACGGTCTGAGAGACACCTGGTCTTTCTCACACAATCAGACACGGCTCATTAGCTGTATGAAGCGCTGGGTGTTGCCAGCGCTCTTATCAACAACGGTGCACAAATGGGCCCTCAAATCCCACCCCTAGCAATTAAACTGTGCTTTATACTACGACACCGCAAGCACACGCGTGAAAAGGAATCCTCTGTGTGTGTGTGTGTGTGTGTGTGTGTGTACATGCATGTGTCTGAACAGTTATTTAAGGACAATGTCTGCATAATATTTTTTTTAATTAAATGATCATATTCAAACTTTGTGTTTGTGTGCGGAGTCTGTGTTCACGTTACATTATGTTGCTGTACAAGTAGGGTCATGTGTTTCCGGCTGCTTGATTTCAAAACCTGTTTTATAAAGACGGAATTCACAAGATAAAACCAAATACTTACAAGGCACACATGTCGGTTAAAAAAAAAAAAAAAGGTTTGGCACATTATATTTGGCTATTAAACTTCAGCATGGTCATTTGGTTGACCCAGTCTAGAGTCATGGCCTGACGTTGGGGTGTAAAAACTTGTCCAAACAAAGACACCATTTCAGCGTCGACTGATTTTGTCACAAAGGATGGATAAGCCTTTGCCTTGTGCGTTAAATTGGGAAGAATTTCTTCTGCTTTTTTCCAAGATTCACTCAGTGGAATTCCCGTTATTTCTCGTGCATACTTTCTCCATGCGTCAATTTCTGATTTGCAGTCTTTGTCAAATCCTGGAACTGAATCCAAGAGAAGGGAATATCTAGTGTACAGACTTGCTGTGGGTTGAATATTCTCAGTGATTTCATAAAATGGTGAGCTGGTTGGAAAGAAATTGTTATTTTTTTATTTTTTTACGTTTCCTTATGCTTTGAATCGGATTATAGTAATCAGAAAGTCTGTCATTAATGTCTTTGAAGGCTTTAACACATTGTTTTTTTTATTGAGGCATCTCTACTGTGAACCTGTTGTGCCAGTGATTGGGATATTTGAAGTAATTCCGTGACTTTATTGCATGCTTCGTGAATTCTCACGTCTCAACTTTCAAGCCAGTGGTCCACAAATTCCTTTCCATACATCAAGATCGGTCATCTCTCTTTTAATAGCTGTTGTAGGTCCTTCAACAGCATTGCATTGGGTGTAATGGCCATTTCCTTTAGCACAAAGCCTGGGTAGAAAGGTAAGTACCTGGAGTGTTTTGTGCTGCACATTACCCAACCGCCCCGCTGTGTTGTACACGACTCAGGAGGCATACAGTCTTCCTGACACATTCCCTCTTGTAGATGGTCTTTTTTTTTGTGCTCAGTGTAAAAAAAAATGATTTTTTTAAAACTGTTCAGCTTTTTGTTTCAGGTTTTTTCAAATTTTTCTCCCAATTTAGTGGCCAATTATACTCTCCATTTATTTCGATTTGCCCTCCCCCACAAACTCGCCGCCCGTCCTCCCAGTCAAGCTAGTTCTCCGACACCAGTGATGATCCGCCTCCTCCGAAACGGAACTCGCCCCCCCTTTCTGGAGGTATCCTTCGCGCTTCTCGGCAAGTTTGTGCCAGCTCACCCACCCCCTCCCCCCTCCCCCCCCCCTGGGGCGGACAGTCAAATACCTGATGAAATAACTTTGTTGTGATGGCCTTCATGATCTCTGTAAAACAAACTAAATCTGTAAAACGTGGTGGTGTTTTGCGCTGGGGGAATCATCAGTCACGATTCAAATGGCGTCAGATGTTTTAAGTGGTTCTTGAATTCTTTTGTTGAGCGAATTGACTATTTTTGATACACATTCCCGTCTCAGCTGGTGTGATGTGGGAACTCAGCCTCCGTTCATCACGTTTGTTGATGAAAGCGTGTAGTTTGGGGTTGTCTACTTTTTCCAAGGGAATGTTTGCAGATGCAAATGCCTCCGTTAAATAATTGATGACACCTTTTGGGCCATCCGTGCTCGTTGTCTTTCGTTTATTACCGGCGGACGCAGTCTCGCTGCTATCAAACTTTCATTTTGAGTGTTTTTTTGTTGCTAAGTGCTTATCTATAATACATTTTTTGGTGTGATTCAAGGATACATTGCAGGTTGCACAAAATACATTGTATCCACCTGTACCCAGCTCACCAGGTTGGTATTGCCGCACACGTGTGTATAAGCCTTGTGCTGTAGCATCTACCTCCATTGTCTAACATGCAAACTACCAATGGTCTGTTAAATGTAATTAATTATTGATTAATCACAGCTAATTACCTCGTTTAATGATCAAGTGTATCAGTTACAGTGGCACCTGGTGGATTTCCAATGAATTACAGGTTTAAAAACCAGGTCACAGGAAACGCTTGGCCCTATTTATGAGGGAAGGCCATCCCAAAACACCATCGTAGGACGTGCAGCGGAGGACCAAATAGAAAGGCAAGGCAGTCTTCTCCATGAATTCTTAACGCAGAGAGAAGGATAGTCCACAGCACTATGAATCCTAAAACAGACAGCATGCAGGCTGCACTTTGGAGTAGCCGGGGTGGGGGGGCGGGACTGGCGGGTTTCAAACGCAGGCCTCTCCAGTTTGGTTTGCGGACACAGATTTTGTTTGTTCCTTTGTTTTGCAAGCCAAGGATTCACATGGCATGGTGCATTACTTATCAGTGTGACAGAGGCCGCTCTACACATCATCCGCTGCTACAGGAGTTGCTGCTGTGCGCCCCACGGTCTGAATCGGATCCTGACCGTGCCGGTGCCGACCGTGACCCGGGAGGGTGGCAGGCCGACATGTAACCGGAAGGAAGCGGAGGGTTTCGGTCAGCAGGCTCCAACCAGCTCTGATGGGGGAGCGCCAGTAACTGCCCAGCTTGGCTGGTGGTCTGTTGAGGGAAAATAAGTGGCGTCCAGCGGCTCAGGACACACGCTTTGCTGATATGCATCCAAATATATGGAGGACGCTGTAGCGATGGAATGGGCTTACAATTGGTCATATCATTGGGTAAGAACAATGGGGGGGGACATTGTGCAATAAATTAGATTGCTTTTTTTTTTTAATATATCAATAAAGCAATAAAGCAGGAATCGACGTGTGCTGCAACAGGTCAGGCCACCATAGCTGAGCTGTCACTCTGAGCCTCAAATAATATGGACTGTGGGCTTTTGAGCCAAACTAGGCCGGGTTGCAACTGCTTACTGCCCGGACTCTGGACTCTGTAAAGCTGGGATTCGAACCCAAGACCGTCAGAGGCGAAGGGATGGAAAACTCAAGCCATTGAAAGAAGTAGTAAGTTTATCTCACTTTCTCCACTAGAAACGAACAGATTAGAGATGACAGTGAGCCATGTAAAACCAACACAAGTCGCCCTGCAGAAAGCAATAAATAGTTGTGATGACGATGATTCATCTCGGGCTGTGGTGCATTTTCCCCCATAACCCCCAGGGGCAAAGGGAGGGTAAGGGAAGAAAGGCGCCGCCCAAAAACTGCTGAGATGTGGACAGTTAGCCGCTCGGTGTCTGCTTAGCCCGCTTGAGCACTGCCGGCAGGCATTCAGTCCTGATCCCACCGCAGGGCGTCGGCCGATCCCACGGGTCCATGACTTTACCCTTTTACCCCCGCTTCACCATGTCAAAGGGTCAAGGAACCGCATTTCCTTTTTACACACAGGAAAGTCCAACAACACACCTGGCACGATGACAGAGACACATCGAGTTATCAAACAGGCACGAGTCCATACAAGCTCACTCACATAAAAGCATAAGAAAATATGAGCACATAATGACAAGAACAGGCCGTTCGGCCCATTTAGGATCATAACTTTCCTAGTCTAGAGAATATGCAGTTCTGCAGCCAGCCTGAACTTGAATACCCCCAGTGTCTCTTCTTCTACTACATGACTTGGCAAGCTGTTCCACGCATTGACAATTCTTCCTGATATCAGTTCGGAATTTACTTTTAATCTCCACCTGTGTACTATTGCTAAATGAGCTCAACCTGAAAAAACTCTCTTGGGTAGTTCACTTTGTTAATCCCTCCCTTGCATGAATGTAAAAACTTCAATAAAACCCTCCCTTTTGCTAAGCATGAACAGATTAAGTGTCTTAAGTCTTTCCTTGTAACTTTTACTTTTCATAGCAGGAACCAATTTAGTTGCCCTTCCTAGTACTTTTTCAAGAGCTTCTATATTTTTCTGGTAGTGTGGTGCCCAGATCTCACAGAGTACTCAAAATGAGGTCTGACAAAAGCATTATATAACATCAGTATAACCTCCTTTGATTTATACTCAATAGTTTTTGCTAAATATCCCAGCATCCCATTGACCATTTTCAAAACACAATGCTTAGATCCTGATAGAAAAAAAGTAAGAAGTATATTTCTATTCATCCCTGCTGCTTGCCTGCGAGGTGTAATATCAGCCCGATTACCCCACCAACTTCCTTATCAACATCATTCATGCAAATAAGGAAAAGCAGAGGTCCCAGCACTGATCCCTACGGGACTCCACTGCCCACAGCACCTCCTACACTTAACTCTTTGGGTTTGAATTTGGCTGAAAGGTAGAATACACTCTGAAAGATCTCCTGTAATTCCTAATGAATTCATTTTGGCAAAGATCTTCTCGTGTGGTACCTTGTCAAATGCTTTTTGAAAGTCCAAGTATATAATATCATAAACACTTTGTAGCCTAAAGTCCAGAAGGTTTGTTAGGTATGACCTCCCCATGCGCATGCACACACAGGCGCGCACACACAGGCGCACGGTCATCTGAACACTTCCAACCCTCTACATCTGATATAAAAGATTTAACACAAAGCAGTTCCCAGCATGCACTAGTGTAGACAGTATGGTCCTGTCATTCTTGAACATCAGAGACAAGCCAAGCACTTCCCGCACACAGAGCTGTTACTCAGCAGCACGGTCCTGCACGTCAAATAAATGCTCCCCGAAATGATTTACCAAAGACCCATTCCCATCATGCACCGCAACAGCCAACACAATCCTGAACGTCCAACATCAACAGACAGGTTCACATTACTCACTCACCGTATGCTGATTTTAATACAAACTTCCTGTTAATATCCAGGCTGCCCACCAACTCATTTCTCCTTCTGACGGTCTCTTGGCAATGAATTTGCACAAAGAGAAGTTATGTTGTGAAGAAATAAACCAGGCAAAAAAAAAAGAAAAGGAGTGAAAGATTGTCTACAATCAAAATTCTGTCCCTAGCACCAAACATACTGTCACTGAAACTCATGAGCCCCTAAAAACTGACTGGACTCAGTGACTGGAACCACTGAGCCAAAGCAAATAAGTAAACACAGAGTGTATTGTCCCTTAAGCCTACAGCGCATATTGTAGTCCTTGAAAATCGCAAGTGGGCATTACTGCATGACTGGCGGAGTCGAGCAGACACGCCAGTTTTGAAATCTGGCCGTCATACTGGATCAACACCACCTACTGTACATATCTCAAGCATCTAGGTGCTGATCCTGTTGGCCAATTCTTAAAATGCTTTACGCACAGGGGTGTGCCAATCGATCAGCTTAACGGATCGGCCCATGCAGGTTTAAAACGCACAATTGGCCATCAACCGACGCGCTTGTTAAAAGGAAGGTTTTCTTGCCCAATGTTATGACGTTTTGTTGTGTGACCGGACCTTGACTGGGTCACAGAACGTGATGAACAGGCAACGTTAAGGCAAGAAACAAACAAACAAAAAAAAACATACATTCAGTTTTAGTGCCCAAAAGCCAAGCATCAAGAAATGTAACTTTCTCCAAGACTTTCAACTTAACTGAATTTACAATACAGTATTTTCAGGAATGCCTACCCTTCAGGCTTAGCGGCACTTGAGACAAAATGTACCTTCTCTGCCAATTTTTTTATAAATATCAGCCACAGTGGCCTTTTTCATGCCCAAATCCTGAGATATCTTATCTCTTGTCCCTCCCTTCTGCAAAAGGGAAATTATTTTCACTTTCCTGTTTTGGAGGAGAGCGTGTGCTTGTCTGTGCTCTCCTGAGTTGACAGAGGGGGAATGCAACAATGACCTCAGCTGAATAATAAGATTGGGCCTTCCAAATGATCTGCACGGCGATATTTGTTTATTTTACAGTGCAGATTATTAGACGTAATACAGTAAATATACACACATACGCAAGACCTGGGCTGTGCAGGTACCAGCAAACAGCCCCCAAGGGCCATATGTCCTTGGCCTCTCTTGCAAACATAGGCTGACCGTGCCATCAGGAGTGTGTGTGTGCCCGCGTGCACGCGCACGCACGCACGCACACACGCTAAATAAACTAAAATCAATCCTTACTTTCCTCTCAAGCCATCATTAGTGCCGGATTTCACAAGTAAGGAAGAGAGCTTTCCCAGGCACCTGAGACTCCAAACACACTCCACAGACACACGCTCCAAACACGCATTCACACACACCCACCCACACCTTAGACAGAAAAACATGCACCATCACTCCCTCCCTCCCTCCCTCAGATTGTCTCCCACACACTCACACACACTCTCATTCTCTCACACTGGCCGATCAGTACTGCTGGCTTAGGTCGCTGCCATTTCAGAAATGTGGCGTTGCTTCAGGGAGATGGGGAGAGTATTTACCAAGTGTTACTAGGGCCTTGGGCGATTTATGAATGTGCTTAAATGTCTGCGTTTACCTTACATGACCAAACACCCTCTAAGGAAAACCGTCCTGGCTCTGGTGTCAGTGAAGGGCACCAACAAACAAGGGGAATAAAATAAATGTTAGGTCAATATTTATTCACAGGCGGTGAACAGTGTTCTGGGTGTGTGTGTGTGCGTGTGTGTGTGTGTGTATGTGTGTGTGTGTGTGTGTACGTGTTATACAGGGTCACAGGACAAACATTCAAAGGCTTATGAACCTTCTCTTGTTTGCAGTTCCTCCTGCATTGGCTCGCTCGCTGCTGGCTCTGAAATTAAGCGCAGCGCAATTCCCCCATGAGCAGGGCTGCCAACCTAGTTCCTTGAAGATGTTTGCGCATACATGGATGTTTATCCAGCTCTACAGTGGGAAAGAGGTATAGTGAGCCAGCCTGGTTCCAGCTCTAAAGTGGGAAAGGGATATAGTCAGCCAGCCTGATTCCAGCTCTACAGTGGGAAAGGGGTAAAATGAGCCAACCTGGTTCCAGCTCTACAGTGGGAAAGGGGTAAAATGAGCCAACCTGGTTCCAGCTCTACAGTGGGAAAGGGGTAAAATGAGCCAACCTGGGTCCAGCTCTACAGAGAAACGGGCATGATGAGCCAACCTGGTTGTAAGGACTTCTGGTGTTGTCCTGGTGACGCAAGACACCAGGACAGTGACATTATGTGTAAACAAGGCTCTCTGTGCATGGGAAGACATGAGGGCCGACAGGTAACGCGACAAAATCTGACAGGAAAAACTGCTTTGCATTGTGTGTGCCTGGGCCCTGGTTGAAAAACGGCAGCCAGTCAGTAGAGCAATCATTTATTTAGACGTTGGTGTGCCAATAAATCTGAGCTTCAGCCTAACTGCCTTTACACCCGGAGCCGCGCCGTGACTGATGGCACCACCGTGCCATTCCATAAACAACGCAGGACTACCATGTCTGGTTCTGCTGGGGACAGGGCTGCTACAGCAAAGCAGGTACTGCAGCGGTAACTGTATCCCTCCGGGTAGCATTAAACTGCTGCCACACCCAAGATAAACACATTAGAGTTAGGGTTCTATGGAGTCATACAAGACAAAGGCAGGCCAAATTGGTGACCCTACTAAAGTCAAGCCCAATAGGGGCAGGTTTGCTAGAGGAGGAGCCAGTAGAGGCAAGGGCAATTGGAGACAGATTCTGATGGATGCAGGCCCAATTGAGGTGCCCCTACTAAAGCCAAGCCCAATAGGGCCAGGCTTGCTGGAGGACCTCACCAAGTACATGAGTGGTTCTGTGTCGCGTATACTGGAGTTACGATCAACGGCTTGGGGAGTTCCGTATCGGAGGAGGTGGCTCATCGCCTTTGTCAGAGCTACGGCGGCGAGCTCGCGGTACAAGAGGGGACAGTTGACATGAAAAGAGGGTACAATTGGCTACTTTAGGAGACAAATGGGGGGAAAAATCTAACACATAAAAAAATTAAAAAAAAAAAAAGAAAAAAAATTATAAACATAGTACAGTAAAACACTGTTTTACGGCTTTTCTCTCTCTCTCTCTCTCTCTCTCTCTCCTCCCTCCCTCCCTCCCTCCCTCCCTCCCTCCCTCCTTGCACAATGGCTCACCTTTGATTATGACTTGCATGCTTGGCAGACAGTCATATTCAGGGCGATCTTAAAAGGCCGTCACAGCATGACGCAATAAAGGCACATCACCGGAGCTAGGCACGGGCGAACTCTTCGAACCTGGAGACCAGCCCTAACAGTGCATTATTCATTGGCTCAGCAGACGCCCTTATCCAGGTTCGCTCACATAGCTCGTCCCTTTTTCCCCACTCATACAGCTGGATATTTACTATGGTGATTCAGGTGAAGGACCTTTTTGCTAAAGAGTACGACAGCAGTGACCCCACTCTGGACTTGAACCTTCAGGCCCTGGTCTTCATGGTGACAACGAAGCCACGTGCGTCGAATCCCACCCTGTTCTAGTGGCTGTGCAGCAAGATGCGGCCCCTCCCGCCGCTGGTTGCGCGCCACCTGTCCCCGCCCCTCTGCAATGATGTCACATGTCACATGGCATCTCAGTACAATTTAAGAGACTGACCACGTGTGTGGGGTTTCAACCTACACACGAAGACGAGCATGCCTGCACACGCACACACGCGCACACACACTCGTACTCGCACATGAGCGACAGAATGAGGGCCGCGAGATCACAGTGTTTCGGGGAGGGGATGTTAAAACAGAGACTCACAATGTAGCAGAGATGTGTGAAGGAGGGAGAGAGAGGAGAGAAAAAGATGGACGGGTGGCTGGATAAGCTATGAGGGCCTGGAAAAGTGGAGGATAAAAGAGAGAGGAGATGGATTCATGAAGGGGAAAAAAGGGGGGCAGGGATGATAGATGGATGAAGATAGAATAGGACACACAGACCAAAGGGAAATAGAGATGGAGTAGGACAACGAGACGGATGAAGAACAAGAATAAGAACAGAAAGAGATAAACACAGTGAGAGGCCGAGAGTGAGAGAAAGAGGTGGAATGAGAACAAGGGTAGATGCAGGACAAGCTCACTCTGAGCTGTTAACAGGTCCCCCCTAAATGGTGAGCAACTGGAACAGAAATCGCACCAAGTTGGATGATCAGGAAGGAGAAAGTGGCCATTTTTAAAGAGCTAGCTCTGTGCCGTGATGCCTGCCACAGTCGAATCCTCACTCAGCCGGTGCAAACTGTGGCCGGGAGTCCCATGGGGCTTTTCGTAATTGATCTTTTTGTCACTCAGGTAGCAATCGGTTTTGGTCAGCGTGGTGAGCCCTGCCTCAATTCGCAGTGGTCCAGTCACCGTACTGTCATCAACTCTGTGGCGTTTCATCACAACCGATGGCACCAACCAGAAAAAACGGTCTGGGGAAACGCCCATGGCGGGACAAGCACCGCGAGAATTAAACCGCTGTGTGACCCTTGATAAGATTATCAACCCTTTCACTGCAACATCTACAGTAACTCGATTTGCAGTCCCCAACCAGACAACTACAATTCTATCGCTTTCCATTTGAATGCATTTACATGTCTACAGGCCAACCCGCCTTCAGCTTGGCTCAGCAGAAACTCCAGAGGCCTTTTAATTACTGTATGTGTGCCTGTGAGTGTGTGTGTGTGTGTGTGTGAGTTGGGGCTGGTCAGTATTGTAGAGGAGGTTTATTCATCCCTGCCACCTTACTGAGCTCCTACTGTCACACACACAACACACACAACACACACAACACACACACACACACACACGACAACAGTGGCAAGGTAACAAACAGAGCAGTCTGGGTAACAGCCAAGCATTCGATCATTCTATACCTCTAGTCACTGGTGTGCGATAAGATTCTGGGAATAACGTCCTGACAGAAACCCTCTGCACCATCCTGCGGGGCTGCTGGGCATAATTGGACCTGGTACGGCCCGGTTTCCACAACAGACCTGTGAGGCACATCGACACACTGAAACCCAGTGCCATTTCAGGATGAGCTGCCCAGCAGTCCACGTCGTTGTTTTTTATAGTAGGCAGAGACTCGGATGAGACAGGATTAGCCCCTGCACGTCGTGCAGAGCTGAACAGCTCTCCGTTCAGCTACGGCACTGCTCACCAATCAGGCTCCGGCACAGCTCTCCAATCAGCTACAGCACGGCTCTTGTAACGGTGTAACTACGCTCAGCAGAGCATTCTGGCTTGCAGCGCTCGTGACGAGCTAAAAAGACGCGAGCAAACACAATTGCCACGTTGGGCCGTTCACGAGCGCTGGCCGGCCAGCTTATCGCAGCTGACTAATGCCGAGTGGGCACAGCGCCGATATTGACCCCTCCTTCTCCACCCCCTCCGATGGAGGAACCCTGCTCGGGGGGGGTGAAAAAACATTCGGTGTCCAGCCGCCTACGTGCCCCTGCCCTAAGCGCATGGGGATTTTGCAGGCGAGAGCCCCCTGTGCCCACCCATGCCCGGCCCCTCAGGCCCCTCAACACAAGATTTTAATATGGTCCGTGTTCAGACGGCCTCCATTTCAGAAACATTGGGGGGTGGGGAAATTAGAACGACGAGAAAATAAATAGGGATCCACAGCTACGAGCCGGACCAGGGACCGGACTCCCCCGGGCGTGATGACAAATCTGGGCCTCGGGAGCTAGCGAGCACACCGCCATCTGCACCAGCAGAGCCTGCGCCAGGCACTCCTCCATGCTTTTAGTGGGTCGTGTAGGGGGAATTACACAGCCTGATTAGCTATAATCCCAAACACAAAATCACCCATTGTGCCATTTGCATGAGCCAATAGACCCAGCATGTCATTTCTGAATGAGAGCGACATGTTCTGTACCGGCAGACGTCTCCACTGAACAACGCCCCGCGGCCTGGATACAAAAAAAAAAAAAAAAAAAAAAAAAAAAAATGAAAAATGAAAAAAAAAAAAAAAATGTCCAAATGAAATTGGGAGCAACAGCGCTAAGAGTCCCCAAGGATCTGAGTCCATGACAACGTACATTCAGATAAGTGGATTACTGCAGACGCTGAGATATCCCTCTGGACCTACCGCCAGAGAGAGAGAGAGCGAGAGCGCAAAGAAAGCGTGCAAGAAAGAATGTGAGAGAGATTGAGGGTAAGGGAGAGGGAGAACGAAAGAACAGATAGGAGGGCAAGAGCGAGACACGGCAGAGAAAAGGAACCAGAGGGAGAGAGACCAAAAAAAGAGAAAAAGGAGAGCAAGAAAGAGGAAAGAGAGAGCTGCTATTAGTTCCAGCTGCTGTAGCCTGTGACATCACAAGGGCTGGAAAGAAAGCGAAGTGAAGTTTCCCGCCCTCAGCGCGGCCGACGCAGAGGAGGGAACGCACCCCACACGGCCTACGCGGCAGAATCGCCGGACCCCAGAGTGCTGCCCGGGCTGCCCTGACTGGGGGCATGGGGCGGCGGGAAGCCTCAGTGCAAGTTACCTGGGAAACGCACCACCCAATCAGGCCAGTTACCGGTTCAGCTGAGCGGACTTAACCACATTTCATGGATACGGTCGGGCGACACGCTGCCTGCTTCTCCTCACAGTAGAAGCAAATCTCTCAATCAAAAAACGACAAAGAACCTGCTGGAAAGCCACCACGGGATGTTTTGACATGCTTGTCACATTTTTGATATCTACATTTGATGCCATCTGAATCTTTCACTCGGCTTATAGGAAAGCTGAACCGTGTTTGCTACTTTCCTACACACACCCCACAGAAACTAGGCCTCAGTTTCCTCTGCAACCAGTTGCCAGTTTCATGGCATGTAGTAAACCGTAGGGAGATTGAGAGAAATGGGCCCTCTATCGCCTTGCTTCATACAGACAGAACCGCTGTGTTTTTATTCAGCATGAGTCGGTGAGAAATGGTTTGAGCAACCAGTTGCCTGGTTACAATGGGGAGCTCTGTCAGGGCTGTCAAGGCTCCAAAAAACCATGGCAATCGAAATGATCCATCACATTTTTCTTCCCCAAGACTTTGTTTAAACAAATTCTGTGCAAATGACATTGGTAGGGATGCTCACAAAACTAATCAAAACTTATTTTATTTTTTTCAATTCCAAATTCATGGGGAGGGGTTTAGGCAGATCACATTCAGGCAGCACAGCCTGCTGCTAACCACCGTCCACTGTGGCTGGCCTTGGGTGTCATGCACAGCTAAAACAAACCATAACCATGAACCTGACAAATAAATCCCATAATCCAATTCACCTGAGAAACACCACCACACCAAATACAGAAGGCATCCCCTACTGATTCATATACATGAGAAACCAGAGCCTGTTACAAGCACAGACATCTATTCATTACGAGCACAGACAGACATCCATTACAAGCACAGACAGACATTCGAGCACAGGCCTCCATGGTCCTATTGTCCATACAACTTCCAACCTTGTTCCACAAACGAATGGACTCAAATCTAACAAATCTCTAACGATGGTTTAGAAATATATATGCAACACTGGAATATGGCCTGTGTTCACAAAATACAGCACAATGGTAGAATACAGAGGACAATGCTGCAGAGTTTGATGTGTAACGCAAAGTAATGGGTACAAATCATTGTTATATTCAAATTATTACACAAGATGTTCTGACATCAACTATACAAATTAGTATTTTAATAATACAGTAATGATATACATGATTGCTCAAAGGGATGACAAAACAGAAAACTTGGGAGGGGACGAATTGGAAAACCCCCCTCAATCACTGTGTTCAGGGTCGACAGAGTATGGTGTGGAAAGCTCAAATTTGTGTGAGATGTCTGGAAATCTTTAAAAACATTTTATTCTGCTTTATTTCAGAATTATAATAATTCCCAATTGCAGAATAAGAATAATCCCAATTGCAATAATAATAATAATAATAATAATGATAATAATAATAATAACATTTACAACAACAGAACAACAGGATATAAAATGACGGAGAGAAAAGTTGCCCGCTCAGAAGTCTGCACGTAATGCATGTTCTCCTCAGGCCTGGAAACTTTTTTCTCCAAAATAATCCCCCAAAAAATGCAGCCAGTGGGGACTGGTGGGAAGGACTTGGGACGATGCGAGACACCATCCCATGCGTGAGAGGAAATTGCACCTGCAGTGGGGTAATTTATTTTGGGGGCACAGACTCTTGGGATGGTCAAACAGTATTCTGGCGATGACTTGAGATGCCTTGCTTTGAAGCGGTCGCCGTTGCCAGGGAAACCGCATCCTGCAAGCCACCAAGGCGCTTTGTTACAGCACGCTACAGAAAATAGGGATGGAGGCTGGGTGGGAAACGTGCCTGAATATCATGGGGTGAGTGCAGGTGCAGATAGCAAGAACTCGTTAATTTTTTAAAAACTACAAAAGTCCCCCCCAAATGATGGTCTGCAGTAACAAACAGGGTGAAGAGCTCACAATTGCCTCCAATTGTGAATCTTCTCCTGCAATGGATCCACCTTTCAGAGAGCCTCTGTGTCTCTGACAGACAGCTCTCTCACACTACACTTACCTTTAAGCAACCATTAAAACACTGAGGCCACGGGGAGAGACCATTAAAATATAGACTACAACAGGAATTTTTAAAGTAGAGACCATGGTGGCAGTCTTTAGCATAGAGGTTATGCCACCAGACTTCTTCTTCCCCAATGGAGAAGCAATAAAAGTGTCATTATTGTCCGTGGGTGGAACCTTGGTCTTTAGCTCAGTGGGTTATGGGCTGATCATATATCTTATTGTGCCCGTGAGGACCATGGTTCAAAAACCCCAGGAGACCCCCAATACTAAGCCTGTAACTATCCTGAAAACGAAACCAATTTGTGAGCCTTCAGTTTTGTTTCGTGGTCTGAAAATCCCAGACCGGGTTTTGGTTGGTTCTTTTATATTATAATATTTATGCATGTGACATAACATTGAAAACGCACTCCTGTGGATGGCTCATCTTATTCTCTTCCTACTAGCCATCTGGTGAAACACCAAACCTCCAACAAATAAGTGAAGCAGCAGACCAGTTTACAGTTCTCCATAACAATGCACACTGTACTACCTCCATAATGTTAACTCACCAGTTAACATAATTAAACAGGAGGCCGTTTTGTATCCTACACAAAGTCACTGTTGCCAAACTAAAACATTTCAAGCTATGTCACTCTGCAAATTATGTCCTCTGCATAAGAATGGAAAGGCACTCACATAGCACTCCCCTCTATGTGTAGGGAATGCCCGCTAGCTGAGCTGCTATAGCCATTGCAATAGCTAGCTAGCTAGCTAGTTAGCTAGTTAGCCATTTGAGCCTTAAGCAGAGTTCTGCTGTCATTACAGAATTGATTTGTAGGAATAAGGAGAATTAAAGCAACAATTAACACTCTGACCTTGTGCATACCATCACTTGAAATTATTTTTGGCGTGCCTATTTTCTCCTGAGAGCAACAAGTGTGCAATGATGTAACCACGTTATGATTTGACCCAATTATGATAGAACTGTGAAAATAACTTAGGCAGAAGGCTTCCTTTCGTAAAGAAAGAAAGTACTGGCTAGTACTGATCAACAAAATCCCCAAATGAAGATCCCTCCTTCCACATTCAAGTCGGATGTGCCAGCCCGGCTCTGGCCAGGAGTCTCGAGTCTGCCCCAGAGGGAGGGGGGAGGGAAGCCGGCATGAGCTCTCTGCATGCACAGAAAGCTTCCCTGGTGTGTCAGAGTCACAGACGACGACCAGGCAAGGTCTGTCTCGAAGGAGGTAGTTCATTCACCTTCGTCACTGCTGGTACCACAGTAGAGGCTGGTCCCACAGCTGCAGACAGCGGGCCCATGGAGGGGGAAATTGAATCAATAGAAGGTACAATTGGCCACCAAATTGGGAGACTAAAACACAGGGAAAAATATATATATATATTAAAAAAAGAAGAAGAGATGGAAATTGCATCGTGGAGAAAACAGTGAGTTTGTCAAAAATGTTGGACACGAGTCCCCTACGTGTCAGCAATTGGTGTTTTATTTTCATTTTATTTACCCTCCCACAAAACCAAGGCCCAAATACTAAGGTTTAAACCAAACCGTGTATCTGGAGAACCATTACACCTCTCCCCGATACACTTTCTTCAGTTCAGGTTTAACCCTACAAATGCCCTCAAGTCTTGGCATACCACACTGTGTGATCAATCGATACATTTGGGCATAAAGTGCCTCTCACCAATATCTGGCGAGATACGACAAAAAGATGCTTAATTCAAAGTAGTTCAGCCAAGGTTGCTGGTTTGTCTCAAAATGATCCCTCCAAAGCATACCCTACAGCGCCTTCCACTCCACTTTCAACAGAAGTCAAAACTGCCAAAAGAGTGGGCTGGACAAACTGCAATAAACCCACGGTCATCGCCTGTCTGTTTAACTGCCAGAGTTTCAAGGCTTAAAAAATGAAATATATGGTAGGCCTCAGGCTCAATGTTGCGCATAATATTTAGTCACCCTGGAGGAAAGAGGAGTCAATAAGAAACCGACTTTGCTGCAGTTCAAGAACATCACTACAGTCAGGCCTGAGAGGAAAAAACGTTGCGAAGGGAAACTCGATATTTGACAGGCTTACTGTAGCTCCAACGAGCCGTAAGTATATTCAAAGGTGACCTTGTTTTCCTGGGTTCAGGCAAAGCATGTTTTTAAATAAATAAATAAAGCATACATAGACAGATGTGATGACAACCAACAATAGAAGGAGAACGTGTGTAAATATTGCAGATACAGGTGCCAGATATTAGGAGCCCTCTAATATATTGTAACATTAACGCTTACTTATAAACAGAAAAATGCCGCAATAATTGGCAGAATAAGAAAAATGGCTGGTAGACTACGCCACGCTGTGTCTGTCACAGGTCAACACTGGAAAGTGCACCGTTGCCATGCAAACTATCACAGAGATGTCTTCATTGGAATACAAAAAGGCTGCGTGTTGCACGGCATATAAAACCGCATAGAGAACGCTTATAACGTTAGCTACATTTATTATCGGATACAGCAGCATGACACAGCACATGCAGAAGACAAGAGGGGCTCCGGCCATCCGCAGCATAACCCCAGAGCACATTTAACGTTCAGCTAGAAAGCAAAGAAGTAGCGGACGGTCCCTTGAAGAAGTGCTAACTGCAGCGGTTTGGAGATGCCTGTGGCTTGGAAGACACGCGAGTATATCCTCTTAGCATTTTAGGACAAGCTCACGTAACACTAACCCACAATGATTGCCAAGGCTGTCCATTCTAACATGCATCATGTGCGGCAGACACAAACACACAACCAAATCATTCACTGGGAAAGAAAAAAAAAGAAGATATATATATATATATAAACACATCACGGTATAATCCGGATAACTCGTTGGATATTGCGTTCCATATTGCGCACAAAATCGATGCAACATCAGCATTTTTCCCCAATAAAAATCTCGAATTCCCTAATGAAATAATGCTGTTGATGTTGCACTCGACTTTAGTCCATTTATATCGCAAGATAAAAGCATGTAATTGTCTTACCTCTTGCCGAAAGTTTTTTTGTGTTAATAATTTTAGCAGCATATTCCTGACCAGTTGATTTTTTTACGCATCTCCTGACCACTGAAAAGGCACCCCTGTATTCGAAAAAAAAGACAAGACAAAAATTAAACAATGAAAAAATTGGTCTTTCCCCTTGTCAATAAAATACAGGTAATTATGTCTCTCTAACGCTCATACATATACAGGAAATGCAAATCGTTGCCAAAGTAGGCTCACGTTAAAATCTTAAAGTAGGAGGCATAAGCATGCGATGGATTACAACACAAAGAACATAATCCAGACTTTATGAGTCAACTAGTTAAAAACGGCACGAATTGCAAGGAAGAAGGTTGAGAGAAACAGCCTTATAATCGTGGGATGGCTACGAGTAGGGGATGGGGCTTGTGCTGTAGAAGGCCGGGCAAGTCAAAAAGAGGATGACAGGCACAGAATAACTGGATCATTAAAGACAAGAAAGCACTACTAAGAACAGACAGTTTGTAGAAGGTAATGTTAGCTAGCTCAACAGTTAGGTAGCTAACACTGGACTAAGATTATCTATTAAAAGTGAGATCAATCCCTTGGAAATGTGTCCCTCCATCAACTTGAAGCGTTTCCATTTTAATCCATTTCAGATAGCTAGCTGAGTACATTATCGAATCGATTTGACTACAGTCAAGTGTAGGCGAATGTAACTAAAAAATATATATTATGAAAAAATATACACATATCATGCACATAGCATGTAACGTTATCTAGGCTACTCTTGCTAGGCTGCAGATGAGACAGCTACATTTCCCGTTGAAGGCAGCAGCATTACTGCACAGTTCGATACTATCTTAATAACTACCAGTAACGTTATCTTTACACAAATCTGCAGCCAAACTGCGTGGCGCTAAGCAAAACAACGCTAGCTTGTTACATAAACGAAAAAGGCTCGATTAACAGTTTTTCCAATGAAAGATAATGTCAAACAAGCGCTACAAATGTTGCAACGTTATTCCTTATAGGTGTCTAGTAGCTAAGCGATGCAATATACCTAGCCAGCTACAATTAAACAACCAGAATCTACAGCGAGATAAACGCACAATTCAAGTATGCAAGACCATGTCGCTAGCTGATATAATATCATATGCAAAAATATCTAGCTAGCTTGTACCTTCCTTGGTACCTAGCCACTTAGGCTAATATATGATGCACAACTGGATTCAATCAGTCCCTCGCTTGTGTTGCCTGTGTTTTTGCCATACAAAACCCCTTCCTTCTGTGCTGTCAACATCCAGATAGACAGGCACAGCGACATGCACAGCAGGTAAGTTTAAGGCAGAAGTACCACATCATTTTCACTTACTTTCCGAGCTCTTCGTAGAGCTGATATTCATCTGTGAATCTGGTGGAGGTTACGATCGTAGCCATGTTCCGAGGGGGGTATCGCCTCTCGTTTCGGTGACTTCTGCGCTCAGGTTTCTGGAAGAGAACCTTCCGAGTCTCATGCGCTCAGAGAGAAAGAGAAATAGAGACGGAAAGGGAGGGGACAGGGGGTGGAGGAGGTGGAGGAAAAAACGGCCAACAACGCGAGATTTTCTGGACCGGAGGTCGAAAGAATCGGATTTGTTGCTGCTGCATTGGCACAGCGGCTGCAGCGTGTGTGCCAAGAAGTGGAGTGCTCTATGGCTCGTCCGGTGGCCGTAACCAAATGTCAGCAATTCCTCTGTTTATACCAACATAACTTTTTAGATAGGCTATACAGTGGGCTGTTTTTAAGACGTGGCGTTATTCGGTGGTATAAAGTTTGTTTGCTAGCGAGATAAGGTACATTTGATAGCCATTGTTATTCAAGAGTAACTATGCGGAGCGAGCTTGCTTGATTACAGATAGTTTTGGATGCAGCATCAGTGTGTTTTATCATCTCTTCAAATGTTTTATTTCAGTTAATAAATGAAGTGACGCCACCAATTCATATATATATATATATATATATATATATATATATATATATATATATATATATAACTCCACTATTATGGCTTTTGAGCTGCCAGACCCTTAAATAAGTGTTTGAGGTGTGTCAGCGTAACGGGAGCAGGCACTGGTAGGTTAGATCACTCAAATTGTCAGGCTCCCCTCGCTGTACTTTTTTGGATTGTTAGCTGCATCGTTGTTGCTTTGTTGCTGCAGCAGTTTATGGGGATCCTGAGTCCTGGCTGCAGGGAGTGGTGTGATGTTGCACCCCAACTCCCTGCCAGACACTGGGGAATCTACCAGTGTGAAACACTCCAAAGAGTGTTAGATAAGCAGCAGCCAAATCAACTGTAATATCTGACCTTTAAAAGACCTCAGCTCTTTGTTCTGTTGGTATCTCCGGAGTTGGTACACATGAAGTTTTGTTGTTGGGTTAATATATTGACAAAGGTTTCAGAAAAGTACTTTGCACAATGGGCATCCTGTCAGACATTGGCCTGGAAGTCTGGAATCATTGTTAGCTGACCTCGCATGCAATTTTCTCTTACCTCTTTTGCACCAAAATACTTGAGAAGGTTTTAATCAGCAACACCTGTCCAAATGACAGACATGCTCTCTCAACCAGCAAACCAGTCTACAGTATCAAAAATGGTGGCTAATAGTGTTTTTATTTTTTTTTAGAGGAGGCTGTACTGTAGCTGATATGTTGATTTGAAAGTTGTGAAAAAAAGAATCCATCGCAAGGTGGTGTATACAGCTAAAGTGCTGGTTCTTGATGTATTGATGCACCTCATAGTCCAGAATTCAGTCCTGCCTGTGCCAGTGCTGGCTCTGGTCTGGAGTCCTGTGGGGTGACACAGAATTGGCCATAACGTTACCCAGGAAGGGACTGTTTCAGCTGTCAGGGTACCCCCACCTCATCTCACATGAACACAAGGTTGAACAGGTACCTGCTGGTCTGCCTGCAACAGTTGCGCAGTTCTTCAGCACAATGGCTGCGCAGTTCAGCTGGCGGACTGCAGAGTGGAAAGAAGCAGCTGAATGTACAGGTAACTGCCAAAATAAAGGAAACCCTTGAGTAAATGAAGGGTTCTGGCGGCTCTGTTATGATGTGGGGTGCATTTTCCTGCCATGGTTTAGGCCACTCAACCTCACCTAGAGTGATCACCTTCATCCTACGGTGAAGAATTTCTATCCTGTCTCTTGCAGGATGACAATACCCCCATCCACAGGACACGAGTGGTCACTGAATGGTTTGATGAACATGAAAACTATGTAAACCATATGCCATGGCTGTCTCAGTCACCAGGCATGGCATAACTCAATCCAATGGAACACAGCCTTTTCTACCACCATCAACAAAAGGCCAAATGATGGAATTTCTCGTAGAAGCATGGTGTTGCATTCTTCTTGATTTCCAGACACTTGTAGAATCTATGCCAAGGCACATTGAAGCTGTTCCGATGGCTCATGGTGGCCCAACACTCCATTAAACCACTTTATGTTTGTTTTTCCTTTATTTCACCTGTATGTGTTTCTGGGGACATGCAGGTTAGTCTGCTTCCTTCCATAATGACAGAGGATGTTGCAGTAATGAGATTACCTTACAATTTAGTGCTCATCCTCTTAAATTGTTTTATCCCACCGGCAACTAAAGTTGCCGAAGTCTCTACCTCTCTTTTTCCGTCTGTGAATATTTTTTGGAGGACTATAGATGTTTTAAAAACAACAGGCATGCAAGTAGTCAACCTTAGGAAGGGCCTGAAACAACTTCCGGAAAAATGCACTTCATGTTGAGGTGTTTACTTCCTGCTACGATTTCTGGGCGTTATGGCAGAGGCGAAGCTTCCAAATAAAAGGTAAAATTGAAGTATTTAACAAGTATTTTTTGGTGATGTTTTTGTAGTTTCCTATTAAGCAACGTCTCTAGTAACAGCCAATATAAAGACATCTTATTCGATATTTTTTTGTATATTTACTCGGAAATGCACCTGGCAACTAAAGTGGCCGGTAGGCGAATCCCTTTCAAGAAAAATGCTCTTGACACAGACTGTGACAGTGATGGCTCTGACAATGACACAAGTGGTGATTTCAAACGCCTGCCATCAAGGTTGCTCAAGGGACAAGGATCAACCCATGCCATTGAGGTTTTATTACCTTTAGTTCCAGGTACTGAGCCAAATATTGATGAAGTACTTACAGAGCCAGATATTGATGAGGTACATACAGAGCCAGGTACTGATACAGAATCTCATGTAACTGAAGAGAATGTGTCTACACAGTCAGAAGAGATAGTCCATGCTGCAGACAATGATGAATCCTGTCCACCAACCAAAAAGAAGTGCACATTGCAAGCAACCAAAAACAAAGACCAGAAATTCATAGTACCAAAGGAGAAGTTTAGTGGTTGTCACATTCCTCCCTTTAAACCTAAAACAACGAACCCCATTGTAACCTCAAATGATCCTGCTGAGATTTTTCTCATATTTTACCCCAAATCTCTGCGCGATATTACCCTTGAAATGTTGAATATGTATGCTGCACAGAAGGGTAAAACCTCACTAAATCTGGGGGAAGATGAGCTGCTCACATTCTATGGCTTACTTTTGACCTCTGGTTATAACTCTGTTCCGCGTCAACGTCTTCTCTGGTCAGAAGATGAAGATCTCTCCAATGCCAGAATAAAAGCAGCCATGCGCAGAAACAGGTTCGATGACATCATGGCTTCTGTACATGTGGTGGACAACACCAAAAGTACAGATGACCCTTTTTTCAAGGTACATCTAATTTTTGAGGAGTTCAACAAAATCAGTGCCAATTGTTGAACATCTGTCTGTGGATGAGATGATGATCGAGTATTTCAGCAGACATGGATGCAAGCAGTTTATCAAGGGAAAGCCAATACGCTTTGGCTACAAGATATGGAGCCTTGCATCATCATCCGGCTTTGTCTATCAGATGGAGCCACATGCAGGGACCTACACATGACTGGCTGAAACTGGCCTGGGTCAAGGACCGAGTGTTGTTCTTGGCTTGGCTGAGAGAGCTAATGTCCCACCTGGATGCAGATTTTATCATGATAATCTCTTTACAAGCTTGTCATTGATTGATGAGATGTGCAAGAGGGGCTATGGAAGCTGTGGCACACTCCGTGAAAACTGTCTCTTTGGTGTTCCGCTGACACCAGCTCTGAGATTCAAGAGAAGGGAGACAGGGGAATCTGAATTCCTTGTTGAAAAAGGAACATTTCTTGTGAGATGGAATGACAACAGTGTGGTTACTGTCGTGACAAACATGGAAACAGTGTCAAACTCAACGGTCAATGTACAAAGATGGAACAAAAAGAAACATGCCATGACAATTCTACCCCAGCCAACATGCATTAGCCAGTATAACATGCATATGGGAGGTGTTGATTTACATGACCAATGTGTGGCACGTTACAGGATCAGTATCTGATCCAAAAAGTGGTGGTGGCCAATCTACAGCTGGGCACTGAACAGTGCAATGGTCAACAGTTGGTACTATTATCGGTCAGTCTTGAAGGGAGAAGAAGACCTGCTGTGCTTTCAGAGACGAGTTGCCCAGAGTCTTCTGCAACGCCATGGGGAAAAGCCACGTGGGCATGGAAGGAGGTTAAGTTTTGCACTGCAGATAATTGATGCTGGGAAATTCGACAACATCAAGCACTGGCCAACAAAAACAGGGAGAAAGTACCAGAGGTACCGAAAGTGTGGTGGGCGCACTTCTATTGCATGCGAGCAATGTGATGTTCCATTACACGTTGAATGTTTCAAGGATTTCAACACTCCAATCTGAAACTGGGAAAGTATAAAGACTGCACAATACATGTTCAAATGGATGATCTAATGACCCAGCTGTTGACTTGTTGTAACAGTTTATTAATTTCTGAGTTTATTTTATCACAGTACACAGTACATGAAAAACATGATCCGTTTAATAAAAATGGTAATGTTCTGTCTGTTTTCAGGACAAAATAGTTTAATATATTTGAATTATTTTTACCTGAAAGATGAATTCATAGGTGTTTTAAATGGTTTTCTAATGTTTAAGAATATTGTTCTTTCATTTTGAACAGGATTACCCCTGATATGGGTTGTGTTCCATAAAATTAGACGTTTTATGACTGGTATTCAGTTTATCCATGTTATTTGCAATGTTTTCTCGAGAACAGTTGGGCTCTTAAATGACTTCATATCATGTATTTGATAAAGTTTTCATTGATAAAAGATGACACAATGTGCCTAAGACTCTCATTTTCACTCTCATTTTTCAACAAAATACTGTGGTGTCCCCAGGGGTTGGACGACACACACAAACCTTGCAGAGGGCATAGGCAAGTTTAAGAACACAGAGGAGGCAGTATTAAAAAACAAAACAATGATTTATTAAACTAATAATCTTCTTGACAAACACTACACAAAACAAAGGGCGGGGGAATACAAATACAAAGTCCGCAATCTTTATCTCGTTGTCAGTGTCCAAAATCCAATTCCGTAATCCAGGTCAATTCCGTAATCCAGTCCGTAGTCAATCCAAAGGGGGTCCTCAAACAATCCAATTTCATACACAAAAAAACCTCCAAAACACTTTCAAATCCTGGCTGGTCAAAGACTTCACAGGTTCTCCAATACACTCACCAACTCCTTTCCAAACACATACCTACTCCTCGCAAAGTGTGATTGGAATCATCCCTTTAAATAGGCCTCCACATGGCCTTCAGCTGTCCGTAGGTCCCATTGCCTTTACTCCGTTCAGGTGTTACTGTGGCCTGCTGGGAAATGTAGTATTTTCAGGCTTCCATGTGTTAGAGGCCAGGCAGCCATTTCCTTGTGCAGCCGCTTGGGCTGCCACAATACACTATAACATTGCATAGGGGTTCTTAAAGTGGCCCTACATTCAAATCATCATTGCTTCAGAAAAAAAAATTGTGAAAAAAAACTGCACAACATGTTTATATGGAAGGTTGTTAAAATGATCATATATTAGAAATCTCTGGGAAAAATGTGGCCATTAACCCATTAAGACCTGGAGTGACGTTTAGGTCGTATCGATTTTGCGATTAATGAAATGCGCTGTGATTCGCTGAAATAGGACGTGGGGAAATGAAGTGCACGTTGGTGTCGGCTTTTTTTTTTGAAATTTTTTCCAGAAAACCCTCAGGTTTTAAGAGGTTGTGTAGAATAATTGCTTAGGTTTTAATAGGCGTTTTTAGCAGGCATTTTAGGTCTGAATGGGTTAATGGGTTAAGGTACTGTTCTAGTGTGTGGATGGGCCACACAGTCTTGCACTAAATCTGGACCATGCCAGTGCCAGTGCTGGCTGTGGCTGGAAGCCCCATAGGGTAGTGTTACATATACTGAAAAATGTATGCAATCACTACTGTAAGTCGCTTTGGATAAAAGCGTCTGCTAAATGGCATATATTATTATTATATTTGTTACCCTCTGGCCAATCGGGCACCCATAGTCTGCATGCACAATTTGCAAACAACCTGTCCTGAAATTATGAGGCAAAAATCTAATTATGGAATCCAACCAGAGGTGATCTGCATGTTTGTGTGACAAAATTCCTTAACATTTGTATTTATTTGTATTTTTAATAATAAATTAACTAATAACGAATTTAACTAAATTGACCTGTTGTATTTGTACCTCTGGCGGAAGCACAGTACTTGCCCCGAGTCGCTTCAGTAAAAACATATCCACCCCTATGAATGCATAGGACAGTGTGTGTAAAATGAGCACTGCAAGTCATTCTGGATAAAGATGTTTGCTCAGTAAACAATATCAAACTGATATCACGTGTAATTACGGTTGGCATGAATTTTACAACAACCGTGGAGGCAATAAGGGCTGTATAGATTAAGTCGTCTGACATTTAAAGGCACTCGGGCTGCCCGCAGGGCTCCACGTGCCGTAGTTCACGTTGTGCTCATCAATGGGGCAGTTAAGCCAGCAAAATTGAAGGGCTGCTAAATGACCGATCATGGTACCGATCGCACAGCTGTATTAGCCTCAGGATTAGAACTGCACTCAGATAAAGATGCGGCCCTCAAAGTAAACATGCGCTGCGGTCAGTGCTCAAGCTGGAATGCTGGCTTCACAGAGAGGTTGGGCAGGAGCTGTGGGTTGCTTTGGAGCTCTTTGAGGAGAGTTTGGGTGCAGTAGCAGTGGGGGTTGTGTTGTAACTCGTTGGGCAGAGCTGGTGTAGGAGAGGGGGTTGTGTTATAACTCGTGGGGGAGAGCTGGTGTAGGAGCAGGGGCTGCATTGGAGCTCTTTGCAGGGAGTGGGGTAGGAGCAATTGGTTGTGATGGAGCTCTTTTCACTGGGTTAAAGGGGGATGAAGCTTAGTTGTATGGATAATTCCTGACCCTGGGGGCTGGTTTTCTCCTCTGTAGTTGACTGCCGCTTCTGCCTCCATCAAAATGTCATGCAACCAGCTTAATATGCACCTCCCTCATTCATTCAGGTGCTCACTCTCTCAGTCCTTCTGTCGGTCCCCTCCCTCGCTTCTTTTCCTAAATTCCCTGGAGAAAAGGGCTGTTGTAGGGGTCAAATTAAATCAAACAAGGTCAGGAGGCGCACCCTCCCCCTTCCAGTCCCATGATTAGACACTCACTCAGGACTCCCTGCATTTCTCTGTAAAAAATGGTGGATGTGATTTTTTTTAACCAATCTCCACCCCTGATTTTTTCCTTTCTCCCAGTTGTTAATGCTCAGTCATATTCCTGGGCCTTTCTCATTGCTCCACTATCCTTCATTGATTTGGGAGAACACAAACAATCATGCGCTCCCCTCCAAAGCATGTGTCCACTTCATGTGCAGTTGGTGCAGGCAGACTGCAGGTATCCCGTTTGACCAGAGGAGTCGCTGTTGTACAATGAGACCAACTAATGACAAACCCCCCGAATGACACCCTCTCTCTCTGGGTGATGCTACGATTGGTCATGCGTTGATCTGTGGGGCTGCAGGCCACTGTCAGGTTGGCATTGGCACAGTCAGGATTTGATAGAAAACCATGTGGCAAGTCACTCACTGGGGCCCAGTGTTTCAGCAGTACGAGCCCCATGCTCCTGTGGTTTCTGAGATTTCTGTGAAGGATGCCTATTATATCCACATCTGGCACACAAGGTAGATGTTTGTTTATGCATGAGCTACTAATGATATACATGAGCAAGAAAAGTACCTTTGAGGGATGAATAAGAGCTGTTAAAGGCACATTCAGGCCAGCACTTTACAGGATAGAAAGATTCACTTTCCTGTCCAATCAGAGGTCAGGTCAGAGGAAGACGACAGCTTTCACGCAGCCTCTCCTGTGAGTAGTGAGAAATGGTGCAAGACCAACTCACGAAACTAATGTCGCCAAAGAATCATCGAGCTGGCAGACCAAGGTACAAGCCAAGGTCAAGACCAAGGCAGAGAACGTCCTCTTCAGGACGGGCGGTAACCCCCACCGTCGAAAACCAAGGTCTGTCAGTGCTCCAACTAAACGTCGAGGGCCTTACCATCGCCAAACTCGAAGTCATCAGACATCTCGCCGATTCCAACAAAGTGGCAGCTGTTCTCCTGCAAGAGACACACTGGGTTTCTGACGACAACCTCAAGCTGCCTGGGTTCTTCCTCGCTGGATCCATCCACAGCAAGAAGCATGGAATGGCAACCTTTGTCCGGGAAGGATTGAGCTGGTCAGCCACTAGAGTGGCTGGTCACCAAAATCCAAGAAACATCTGTTGTGAATGTATACAAGCCCCCACCAACAGCGCTGACTATATCATCACTTCCATCTGTGACTGCTCCCACCATCTATGCAGGGGATTTCAACTGCCAACATACAGATTGGGGTTACAATCACACATCACAGGATGGGGAAGTGCTGAGTGAGTGGGCTTCTAACACTGAAGCAATGCTGCTCTACGACCCAAAAGAGCCCCCAAGCTTCTTTTCTGCACGCTGGAACTCTCACACCAACCCAGACCTGGCCTTCGCCGTATGCCGCAGCAACGACCTGAAACCGGAGAGACGTGTCTTGGACAAGTTCCCTCGTTCACACCACCGGCCATCCATCATCAAAGTACCATCACTAGTACAGCCGGTAGCTGGCAAACCGGTCAGGAGATGGAACTTCAGGAAGGCGAACTGGCAGACGTTTATGGCGGAAACAGAAAGAAGAACAGCTGGTCTCCTGGACCCAGAAGCAGATGATGTGGATGCTGCATACGCCGCCTACTGTGAAGTCCTCCTAAGGGCAGCAAAGCACAACATCCCGCGTGGCTACAACAAGAACTACATCCCGGGCTGGGATGAGGAGTGCAGCTGCCTACTGCGCCAACACCAGCAGGCGAGCTCCAGGGAAGAAATGGACGCAACAGCAACAACCCTACTGCAGAAGCTGGACGACACCCGAAGGGCCAGGTGGACTGAAGTCGTGGAATCTATCGACTTCACCCACTCTAGCCGGAAGGCGTGGCAGACTATCAACCTGCTCTCGGGGAGAAAAACAACACCCCGCAGGTGTCCAGTGACAGCAGATGCCATTGCTTCCCAGCTCCTGAAAAATGGCCGCTTCCCTGATGCTGACAAAAACTTCACACGACTGACCTCGGGTGAGGTATCATCTCTCTCCAGGGCAGCTAGCGCCGATGCTAACCTCTCAGGAGACTTCACAGCAGCCGAACTAAGTACAGCAATCCACAAACTGAAGCCGGGCAAGTCACCAGGTCGAGACAATATCCACCCAGAGTTTGTCATACACCAGAGTGAAAGAACATCTCGCTGGCTATGCTCGTTCTTCTCATCATGCTTCTGGAGGTCCAAGCTCCCAAAGACCTGGCGCCGTGCTTCCGTCATAGCCTTGCCAAAGCCAAACAAACCCGCCGAAGACCCAAAGTCCTATAGGCCCATCTCTCTGCTCTGTGTCCCATATAAGATCCTGGAGAGGCTGATTCACAGCCGCATCGAGCCAGTGGTGGACCCACAACTCCCACCGGAACAAGCCGGCTTCCGCCGAGGCAGGTCAACAGTGGATCAGGTAACGCTACTCACTCAGGACATCGAGGACAGCTTTCAGGATAATGAGAAAGCTGGAGTAGTATTCCTGGACCTGACAGCCGCCTATGACACCGTGTGGCACCGTGGACTACATCTGAAACTGTTGAGGACAATCCCGGACCGGCACATGGTGAGGTTCATCATGGAGATGCTATCAAACCGAAGCTTTACACTACAGACCAGCGATGGCCAGACCAGCAGGCTCGAAGGTTAAAGAACGGTGTCCCGCAAGGCTCCGTCCTCTCACCAATGTTGTTTAACATCTACATTCACGACCTGCCGGATACAACATCTAGCAAGTACGGCTATGCGGACGACTTGGCCATCATGCTTCGATGCCCAACATGGAAGGCGATGGAAGATGGCCTCAACCGAGACATGGGCATCCTGGCAGACTACCTCCAGAAGTGGCATCTTCAGCTCAGCATGGGCAAAACAGTATCTGCAGCTTACCACCTCAACAATCGGGAAGCAAGAAGGGAACTGGATGTGCATGTTGGCAACAACCGCCTGGAGTTCCAGCAAGCCCCCAAGTACCTCGGCGTATGCTTGGACCGGACACTGTCCTACAAGCAACACCTGGATGAAGTGAAGACCAAGACAACAGCAAGGGTCTCACTCATCCGCCGCCTGGCGGGTTCAACTTGGGGAGCTTCTCCCCAGACCCTACGCATATCCACGCAAGCCCTGGTCCTTCCCGTAGCAGAATACTGCGCCCCTGCCTGGAGCAGAAGTCCACATGTGAAGAAGGTAGATACTGTCATTAACAGCGCCCTCCGGATAGTAACTGGTTGTCTGAAACCCACCCCTGTGTCCTACCTGCCGGTCCTAGCTGGAATCGCCCCAGCCAGTCTTCGACGGGATGCGGCTACCCTCGCCCTGGAAAGAAAAGCCCAGAAGTATGACTGGCACATCCTGCACAAAGCCACAACAACACCGGCACCACCATGCAGGCTCAAGTCTCGCCATCCCTACAACAAGGCAGCACAAGAGCTGCTACAGTCTATCCCTGAGGACTTGTCCAGAGACGCCTGGCTGGCAGCATCCTGGAAACAGACGTGGGAGACAGCTGGGCCCTCCCGCATCCTACGATACATCCGGGACCCAGGAGACGGGGTAAAAGGAGAAGACATGCCACGCCATCTATTGACCTTGCTGAACCGTCTGCGCTCTGGTGTTGGACGCTTCAAGTCATCTCTGAAGATGTGGGGCCTATCGGACAGTGCGGCATGCGAGTGTGGCGAGCCTGAACAGACTGCCGAGCACATAATCACCGGCTGCCCCCTATACAGCCCACCCTCAGAAGCTGGCCTTTTCGATGTAGGACCGGAGACGAGGGCGTGGCTGCACGACACTGAGCTGGCCATCTGATGATACACGAAAGAAGAAGAAGAAGAGGTCAGCCAATGTTGAGACAGCTCAGGTCGATTTGCTGTGCCTCCAGCTCATCTGATGTACAGATAAATAAGTCTGTCAATGGAAACATGGGTCTGATTACCAGCATAGGCTTCCATAAATGTACCCCCCCTCCACACAAAAAAAAAGAAAATGCACTCCCTCTGGGTCTCTGGGAAAAGTCTCCTCCCTTGAATTAATCATTATAGATTTATCACAGATTCAGGACTGTCCCTTCTGAGTGCAGCAGCACTGCCTTAGCGTTAAGCCCAATCCCTGGGGGACATGGTAGCTTGAATGAACTTAATTAATTAAAGGTTGAAGCGCAGAAGTAGTTTGTAAACCAAAATATGTGATTTGGAAAGTTTTGAGGGCGAAAATTAGGAAAATGTATGTTATGATATAACTACACAGGCATAGGTGAAACGTAATGTAAAGTGTTACCGAATGCTGTCTAGTCACAATTGTATTTCAGATATCTGTGATTGTATTTTAGATTTCTTTTACATTTGTTTAGATATCTTGAAATAAAACTACGACTAGTCAGAAATGAATTGTAGATATCTTGAATTCATTTTGCAACTAGTCAGAAATGAATTGTAGATCTTAAATCGGATCTTCCATACAAGTAAATGGTAAAAGTAACTCCAAAATGACTAGTCATAATTTAATTATAGATATGTTGAATTTGAATTATGGTGAGTCAATTATTATCGAGTACTCGCAGCCAAAAAATCTAACACAAGAATATCTAATGAGTAATTAGCCAACAAAAAAATATGTGTAATTTTCAATAAATGTATTGAATATGAGAAGGGGCACATTACTACTAACCTGGCTACTTTTACCCTGTTAAACATTCAACATGAAAAAGTTAACTTAAATAACACTGTTATTTCAATAATGTTAATTGAATTCTAACAGTGAAACGGCTATTGTGGCAACATATATAGGCAACGTATTCTTGTATAAAAAAACGTAACCCTTTGAGGAGTACTGTCACACTATGATGTTTACTCTAGAACATGGCGTAACATTCTAGTCAATTCTGATTGATTAATGGTATCCTCAAAATTCCAGAATAGAACACTGTGATTATAGCCATGTGCTGTCTGAAATAGCGGAAACGGTCATCCCCCCACACTGAAAAAGCATTGTTATAAAAACGTAAATAAATTATAAAGCATTTGAAAAAAATTATGATTTATTAAAAAACAAACAAAAAAAGCGAATGAATAGTAATATCCTTATTGAGTACTCATGCCCATCCCTAAGCCTTAACAGAATGAGCCACCTGGCAGTCCTGACACTAGGAACTTCTGGACAAAATAAAGATGCTTGCAGGGTCTGAAACATATTGCAAAATCTGGCAACACATCTGGAAGCTGCGACGATGCCTCGGACAGGACATCACTCCCTGGTCAGACCAGAAGCCCCACCCTGTTTGCCCCCAGTAGCATTGTGGGTGAAATGGCCAGTGCCCTCACATTATGCCACATTGCATAACATATTTGATTGGCAGATGCCCAGCCTTTGTGATTATTTTTGTATTTGATTAATTCAGGCAAAGAACAGTGGTTCACAGCCCCACCTGAGATCAGACCTGATAGTAATTTATTATGAGAGAAGACATTGTCAATGCGATGCGCAGTTGCCAACGTGGATCATTTGGTTCTGTTTTCAAAGAGACCGAGGTGAAATGCCGAGCGGTGCAAGTTCTACTTCTCTAAAATAGATTTTTTAATTATTATAAAAGAAATTCAACAGAGGTCAAGGATTTCAAACAGTGAAAACACTATACAAATAATGTACACATCCCAGTACCTTTGTATTTATCGTCAGCTTTTCAATGGGCTCCAGTTGTATTGTAGTATACAGAAGAGACAATAGAACCGAGGTTATGGGACATTTACATTATGTGCATTGTAACTCAATTTCTCTTGGGTACAAGGGAAAGTAAAAACTTTTTTTTTTTTTTTTTTTTTTTTTTTAGTGCTTTTCAAGACACTTTTTCCCCACCACTATAATCTGATACAGAAGGTTTTCAGATCAAATCCCTCCGAGAAGAGCATACTGCAGGATAAAGGGAGATCTGTGAACCCTGTGGATTACATAGTAATCAGAGAAGTAAAATCTTATGAGGGGTGTGTGCTCTCTCTCCACCACCCAAATCCCTCTCTTCTATCCTCTCTTTCCCACTCTTCCTCTCTCCACACCGTTCTCATATACCTTGATGAAACATAAATGTTTTTCAGAGGATCTGGTGTGTAGACAAAGCAATATGCTTATTGGACAAGGATGGATTTCAGACTCTCATGCTACCTTTATTGGGCAATGTCAGATATGCATCGTGTAAATAGCATGCATCGTTTTGCTGTTTGCTTAAACTTCTGTATTTGGGTTTATTTGTTTTGTGTTCTTTTTCTCCTTTTTAAATATGATTGGATCATATGGTAATGGTAATGAAGTTAATGGGTTTTGTTTTTTAATGAGATTAGAATAAATAGATTTTACAAATTTTTTCCTTCTAAAATCTGTCTCCCAGCCCTTACTTTCTTCTCTTTCCTTCTCTCCTCTCTCACACTCCACCTTTTCCATACCATCTCTGACTCTCTGTGTCTCCCACTTGCTATTCCGCTCTCACCCGTTATCTTTTCCCCCATTTCTGCTCTCTCTCTCTGTCTCTCTCTCTCTGGCGCTCCCTCCCTCCTCCTCCCTGCTCTCCCTCCCTCCCTCCCTCTTCCCTCCCGTAGGCGTCTTGGTGCAGTAAGTGCTGATCCATGTAGGAGCTCGTACTAAAACAGCAGGTCCTGCTCTTGAACTGGGAGCGATGTGGGCCGCCACGCTGTGGAAGACGCCTAGATTATTCATGATCTGGGCCACACACAGACACACACACACGCACACACGCACACACACACACATACCCATTAGAGGAGCACAGGGGCTGTGATTACCAGAGGAAAAGAGAAAACATAACAAACTGCAGGTCACGAGAACCGTGACACAGACGAAGGGGAATTGCGGTTTATCTGGACCGGGCCCGGCCCTGGGCTCACTCTTACATGCTCAGACAGCGCTCCTCAGATGTTGTAGCTGCGTGGTCATTTGGCTGCTATGTGATACAGCATTCAGCATTCTGTTTCAGTGCAGCAGAGCAGGCAAGGGAGGGGTGGGGGGGGGGTGCTGCAGCAGCAGTGCTCTCAGTGAAGGATATCATATCTACACACACGCGTGTAAACACACATGCATGTATGCACGCACCCCTGCATATCACACACACACACACACACACACACATACATATATACAAAAATGTACATATGCATTCACGCACATGAACACACATACAGGTAACTGGCAAAATAAAGGAAACACCAACATGAAGTGTCTTAATAGGGCATTGGGCTGCCAGAACAGCTTCAATGCGCCTTGGCATATATTCCACACGTGTCTGGAACTCTATTGAAGGGATGCAACATCATTCTTTTATGAAAAATTCCATCATTTGGTGTTTTGTTGATGATGGTGTTTTGTTTTTATGCTCATCAAAGCATTCAGTGACCACTCATGCCCTGTGGATGGGGGCATTGTCATCCTGGAAGAGACCGCTCAGGATAGAAAACAGGATAGAAATGCTTCACCATAGAATTAAGGTGATCACTCAGGGTGGCTTTGTATTTATTGGTGTTTACCTTGTCATCTAAGGGGCCGAGTGAACCTAAACAATGCCAGGAAAATGTACCCCACACCATAACAGAGCTACCTGTATCCCTCATTTACTCAAGTGTGTCCTTTATTTTCTCAGTTACCTGTACATGTATATGCACACACATACACACTCACATGTGCAAACACATACAAATACTCACTCATGAATGCACACACATACACACACACACACACACTCTTGTGTAAAGGGTGATCACACCTGTGATCTAGGGATTGCCACACTTCACCAGTCCTGACACAACCCCCCTCCATAGTGTGATAATGTTCACAAAAGAAGGCGTGAAAAGCCCTCCCTCCTGATGAATGGGTCACGATGTGGTCTGTGGCAAACATCCGGTGACCCGTCCGCCTTCAGTCCACCCATCTGTTTATAAAGAGGTCTGTCACCAGCAGATAGCAGGTTAGGCTAGGTATTGTCTCTCGCACACAGAGAGGCACCTTCTGAAGAGAGCAAAGACAGCCTAATCCCACAGCTTGTGATAGGCACTGATGAACGGAGCTGCGCAGGGAAAACAAAAAACAACAACCCACACACACACACCACACACACACACACACACACACACACACACACACACACACAGACGCGTTCTGTTAATGCCAAACTGTATGATACCTCTGACAACATACTTAAGAGGATGTTACAAGGATCACACAGGCTTAATGAGTGACACTTTACAGTGCTACTGTTTACACAGCCCACACACTCATTGACGACGCACACGCTCATTGTATCATTATGTTTGCAGTTGCACACTGCACCTCTTCCAACAAAGGTCAAAATCCTGTCGCTTGGCCTGTTTGCGGGAGACATTTATGGAAAAATAACACAATGTATCCTAAGATGTGATTAAAAATTTTTGGCACAGTAGTGTAGCATGTGTAAACATTTTAATTAGTCAAAATCCAATAGCCTTTTTACAGCATACCTATATGGAACATAAAGTCAGGTTTGCTATGAGATAAACTAATATTTAAGGAATGTATTGCATTGTATAATTGATGTAATTAACCATATGCATGCCGTATGCATGTTTTCTGTATTGCCCACAAAATATTGCCCTCGCTTACGACATCATGACAGGAACCATGAACTGTGCACACTGGTTAATGAGGTCCCTGAACGACACACACACACACATACACACACACACGCACGTATAGCATGCACTTTCACCACTGTGCTCATTTTTGTAGTATGTATCCATACATTTCCGACGGCAGCTGCATCCTCTACACAGTCCCCTGGAGCAGTAGCTGCAGCGGCAGCTCACCTTACGCATTGTAGGGTGGAACGGAAACAGCGGCTGGCTCGCTGGAGTGCGGCCCTCCCATATTGATGGCGTGGGCCTACAACTGCGATTGTGCATTCCCAACTGGGACATATAATAAAAGAGAATGAGTCTGCTCGTCAGAGTCTGCTCGTCACGAAAAAAAAAACAAGACAATGCAGTTTTGTCCTCTGTCATTTCAGCATGGTGTTCCTCGCTGTGCCACTTCTTTTGTAACTTAAAGTTGCAAGCAGTAAGTAATTCTGAAAAGGTGTGCGCACGTTAAGTCAAACACCATTCTATTACTTACATTGCACATGTAGCGGAGATCGGAAGACGTGAGTTAAGCACGTGAGCGTCCTCTGCAGAAAGTGACTTCGATAAGAGTATGATTGGTTCCCTTGGCTGGGGACTCGGGTCTTTAGCTCAGCAAGCTAATCGTGTCTCTTGTGGCATTGGGATCCTTGGTTCGAAACTCACTGCAGGCAGAAGCAACTTTGTTACATTGGTGCCATGACTCGGATCATATGACTGATGTCTATCAGTTGGGCTGTGGTTGCTGCTGCAGGAGTTTCGAGGGGGAGAGTGTAGCGGAGATCGGAATAAGTGAGTTAAGCACGTGAGCGTCCGCTGCAGAAAGTGACTTCCATAAGAGTACGATTGGTTCCCTTGGTTGGGGACTCGGGTCTTTAGCTCAGCGAGCTAATCGTGTCTCTTGTTGCGTTGGGATCCTCGGTTCAAAACTCAGTGGCAGACCAACTCCATTACACACAGACCATAGCTATGGCTGGATCAAGAATACACCACAATCACCAACCAGCGAAAAGCTTTGGATGCTACTCCTCAGTACATTTCACATTTACATTTTAAGCATTTAGCAGAGCGACTTACAAGATGCGCAGTATTCGCAAATTAAACGCCATCTTGGCAATGGAATGGAAATTCACCCATGAGTCTGTCTAACTAACCTAGTAGCTATCGTTAGCTGGTTCATCCTCTGGGAACATGCTGCACTAGCTAGCGATCAGCAGTGATGTCTGAAGACCAAAAATGCCAACCACTGCACCCCACACGTAACAAGCAAATCGGTGAGTGGTCCAAATGACTGATAATGTTGCTAGCTAGCTGGCTAGATTGACGTTGCTGACTAGTTTGCTAACCTTCCAAAGTATTGCTGCTGCCTGATTGATCTGCCTGGTCCGATGAGACGTGAGCAGCCTGCGTTCTTGATCTCGCCGGCTTGTGTCACCACAACCCAAGCGTTGTCATGTTGCTTGCTAAGACACTGGGGCTTGGCTCAACTTCAGCTCTTAGGCAAATATAGCCTCTGATTAATTTTTACAAAAGCACGGCCGACTTTTCGACTATGGAGGTAGGCTACTGATATACCTTGGAGCTTTCAAAGTTGCTCATAGCACCTACATCTGTCACTATGGACTGGACAAAGTAACTAAAAATATGTATGTATCCCGCATGTAATTTTTGATGACTTTTTCATGTCATCCTCCAAACTTCCCATTGTAGAGGGATGAGAGATGACAATTTCAAATTAGATTTGTTATGTGCCCACTTTGTTTTACGATCGCTCATTTTGGGGTTCAATTAATTGTTTACAATGGCTTTGACAGCTCACCCGACGTTTATCACACATTTCATGCAAGATATCACAGGAATGAGGAAATATCAGAAATATCATGTCAATATATATAATATAAAAAAATATATAAATATCAGAAATACCCCTGCCCAAAGCACACCTCCTTCCATACTTGCCATGTGATCATGACATACATGCATACATTTTTGCTCATACTTTTTTCATACATACTTTTATCTTTTAATTGAGACCGTCTGTGGTTGATTTAGTTCATTATGTTCCCATGACTTAAGAACAAAACAACATTCGCTGAACTTTCATTTGGCCCTAAAACTTGGTTCTGTAAAGATTTAGCTAGACAAATTGTGTTTTTAGGGTGTGTTTCATTTATAACTTACAGCAAATGTTCTTGTAATCTTCTGGGAACCCCCACCCCCCGATTTAAAAAAAGCAGCTGAGATGGAGGGTGGTGGAGGGAGGGAAGGAAGGAGGGATGAGTGCTGCAGGACAGCGCAGCGCAGCCTCGTCGTCTCCAGGGAAACGGCTGCCTCCTCCCACTCGGTTTATGTAATGGTGTACATCACACTTCAGCTCTCATCAGCGTCTTCCCCATCTCACCACCGTCTCCTCTCAACTGACCCGCTTTGCACACAGAAAAAGAGCAAGAAAAACAAGAAGAAGAAGGAGAAGAAGGAGGGGGAAAACATTTTCCTCCTATCATTTCAGCTGAGCTCAGCGATGTAGGACCAAAGAGGGAGAGAGAGAGAAAGAGAGAGAGAGAGAGAGAGAGTGAGAGAATGAGAGAGAACCAGAGAGAGGGACACGGAGTGTGTGGGTACAAAAAGAAGAGGAGGATGCAGAGAGAGAGGGAAGGTAGAAAACATCCAGTGAGTGGAAACGAGAGACCTGCTTCTCTCCGTCTCCCTCTCAGACCTCTCACTTATCACAGGCTCTGAAGTGGGAGACTCGTCGCGGGTGCGGCGCACATTCACAGACAAGCTCGCACCTGTGTACCTGAGCACGCCTTCTCTGACACATTCCAGAGAAGGGTGGGGTTTCCGGGCTGACTCAAGAAAGTCTGTGAGTAAGATGGGGTCAAGCTGTATCTGCTTCTGAGAAAGCGGGGCTTCATGAATCCCACAGGTGGAGCTGTGAACTGCCGACTGGTGGCAACCAACCAAAAATACCTTTGCTTCTACCACAGCAGAATGCGATTGACAGTTCAATGCAACAAGTCAATGGCAACTCATGGTAGCTCCTATCACTACTAGGGTTGATGAAACCTCATCTTCCTGTCACTGAATGGGTCACGCTCCTGCTAGCAGCCCTGAGAGCAACGCACATGCAAGCCTCCATCTGTCGCCTGTGACGCCGATGTCACCGCCCTCCTGCCCACAAACCTCACCAACCCTCCCCTCCCCAACCCCGACCATGGGCTGAGACACAGTAATCTGAGAACGTTCTTGTAACATTGTGTCAACATTGCCATGACCTAATTTTAACCTCTCAGTATCTAAAGCCTCTGATGTGGTAGAAATTACAGACAAATTTTGTAGTATACATTTTATAGTATACATATTTTGTGTGTGAAATACATACGTGTATTTAGGTGCTCTCCTCTCGTCACCATCAATAGTTGGACAGGCATTTGGCTGTCCGCCCCAGGGAGAGGGGGAGGGTGAGCCGGCACGAATTCGCTGAGAATCGCATAAGGGTGGCTCCAGAATGAGTGGACGAATTCCATCTCAAAGGAAGCGGAGTTCACTGCCCTCTGAGAATTAACTTGCCTTGTAGAGACGAGCAGTGAATTTGTGTGGGGAGGGCAAATCGAAATAAATAGAGGGTATAATTGGCCACTAAATTGGAAGAAAAACTGTAAGAAATCTGAAACAAAACAAAAAAATTTGAGGGCACAGTGCTGCTTCTGGCACATTTTACCTTTGGTGAAAAAGCGTTCCCCCTCGCAATTGGCAATGTCAGGAAAAGTCTAATAGTACAATTATATCTAAATTTTCATAAAGTTAATTAAAGTTTTGTGACTGTTTGCAAGTTTTTAAGTAGAAAACATGATTTCCTTTCCGATCCTTTAATTCTGAGAAAGTTTAAGTCTATTTAATTACTTTAGCTAGCTTGTTAGGTAGCTAGCTAATGTTAACATACAAACTTACTTTTCGAGCAGTTTTTTTGTTTGAAGTCAGATAGCTAACTAGTACTATACTCGATTTAAGCTAACAGTCACATTGATGCAATTTCATAGCTATGCATTGATTCGGTGTTCATTTAATACAACCGAGCTAGCTGCAATGGCTAATATCTGCAGTTAAAAATTACAATGTCACTAGCAAGCCAACAGACTAAATTGCGTAATGTTAGATAGCCAAATTCAAAAGAAGCTAGCTATGTCTTGCGCTAACCATTTAGCAAACAGTAGTCAGCTAGATCAGTGCAGTAGCTAACAAAAAAAGTTACCATAAGTTGTTCACGTTACAGTTAACACCTTACCTTGTCATTGTACTTTGATGCTAGCTAATTCTCTATTAATTAACTGAATATGAAGTGACGCTCATTGTTGCTCGCACAGGCTCCACCACTCATCCAGATCTGTCTCCTGCCGTTCACTGTCAATGTCAATGCTAGCTGGCTCACTTGTTGAAGCTAGCACACCAGCTGGTATGGGTGGTGGATTGTGCCAAAAAGATGTGAATGATTGGTTGAAGGAGGAGACTGATGTTTCAACAGAGCTCAACCAGTCAACAGAGCTCAATGGCACCTGTAGTGGGTGTTGGATGAAGGTGTAAAAAAAGAGATGGGGGGTCCTCTGCTATGGGGTGGTCACTTTAAGAGGGTTGGGAACCCCTGACATAGATAACTATATTTTGGTTGGGGTGCTCAGATTCTCTGGTCACGCCATAGCTCAGAGGAAAGGATGTGATAGATTTTGCGAGTTAAACAACTGAAACAATCGGAGAGGTGTGGCGGAGTGTCTGAGAGGCGGGCTGTGTGCATTTTGTATTGGACCTGCATACGTCACCAAGTCACAACAGGGGACGAGAGCCTCCTTCCCCCTGGTCTTCATGATGTGACTGCGAATTATTTGCTGTGCAGCTCAGAGTGAGGCACATGCATGACCCTGCTTCTGGTGTGAAGAGGGCAGAGCAATGCCAGCACTTTACATTGCAGTAAGGTTGTTTAAGGCTGTGGTGAATATGAATGTTCTAGCAGCATTTCTGTAACATTCACCAACTTCAAACCACAACTTTCCAGCTATATTGTAAATAGGTCTTGATAAAAATGTACATTTTTCCACAGGAAAATGTTTTAAGGACGTGTTTGCAACCCAACAAAAGAATGAAACGTTTTCATGGAATGTGGACCATAGGACAGTAATGGAGATGGGTAGGGACAAGGGTGAGACACAGGTGGATGGCTTGTGAGGAGGCTTGTGAGCTTAAAATAGGTACTTCATTGGCTAATGAACTGCTACCGCTTTCCCAAACCTATTTTTATATTGCTTGGTGTGGATTATCAAGTGTGCCAGTTTAATAAGGATCACCCGTTTAATTTAATTTAATTTAATTTAATTTAATTGCCTCTTGCTCAAGATAAGGAATGGCTAAATCATGTCGTGTACTGTTTTCAGGTCAATGGTGGTCTCCGTCCAGCCCTTCATGATTGATATCTTAGGAGAAGACAAGCCTGCCAATAAAATGTATTTTGTCGTAAGTTTAATTGAATTTGGGTTTCATCCACAAACAGTAACATCCGCAGCAAAATTCCTAAAAGGCACTATAACAGGGCATTCCCAGAACATGCGGATAAAGGCACCCAGCACACCAAGACAGTGCCTACCATACATTCTGTGTTTTGCCATGTCAAACCCCAGGCATTAGGTAAGGTTGATATGCATGTCCTGTGGACCTTATTAAGAGCTTGGCACAATGACAAGCCACTTTCTGTAAGTCCCTTTGGATAATAATAATTGTATTGTATTGTATTGATAAAATGGAAGCATGAAATAGCAGTACCCTGCACACTCCCTGATGTTGCCAAAGTGTTTAATGAGTAAAAATAATGCTTTGAAACACAGGGGCCTCCGTTTTGTCTTGGCTTGTCTACAGCGAATCCCAGGTAGATCACTTGAGCGCGTGGGTAGCATGCCACAATGTTCGCTTTGTTATTTTAGCTGGAAGAGGATCTTTGTAAATGAGTAATGGAGGGAGGGAGGGAGGGAGGGAGGGAGAGCTAGAAACAGGCATCTCTCCTTGAGTTGTCCTCCACAGTTCAGGGTGCACGAGGAAGACAGATTACACAGGCCTGAGACAAACACACACTGCTAAAGGAGCTGTGTTTCGCATACAGTCTAATCCAACCACAAAGGGACAAATCTTCATCCCCTGATTGCGATTGTGATCTAAAGACTAAATCGCCGTCCTTATCAAGTGACCTGATTCATGGTGCGTCCAGCTGAAGCAATAGTCTAACACTGGGAGAAAAGGTTAAAATGGTGGATCAAAATTGGTTCAAAAGATTATATGATTGAGGACTAATCAGGGCCCAGGGAACATTGGGGGTGGGGGATGGGCGGGCATGTTGTGTCATTTCAACGTCATTTCATAGATGTAATTACTTACTTTACCCTACTTACTTACTTTTACTATTTTTACTTATTTTATTTTATTGTTTCCCCCTTTTTGATAGAATGATACAAAGCTGAAAATGGTTTTACATGGAATTAATGTAAAATATATAGCAACTTACTAACCTCATTCGCATTTGTTTTCTCAAAAAGGCTGTGAGCAGTGGCCAGTTTCAGCCTTGAGCAGTGATGCGTGAGAGGCACTGAACAAATAAAGATAAATATCATTACTATTATTAAAGCAGTGCTCCGAGGCAGAGCTGGGATGGGAGTTTGTCCTCAGCGAGAACGCACGGGCGAAATTAGTCTCAGTCCTGGAAGCTGGCTGCCGTCTCTCTTGGCGGAAGAGGAAAGCAGAGCGGCGGTTATGTGGGTCAGGCCCACTGTCCGCGTGCGCCATGGGTGCCGCAACAACACGTCCCGCAACACGTGCACAGGAGCTGGTGCAACGAGGATCCTTCCTGGACAAACCCCCTCCCCCTGGCGGAGACGGATGAGCTCGGGGACCGAGGGAGCGCCCGTCAAAAGCGCCCACCCCTACACCCCCACCCCCACGCAGCTGCACCCACACCTTCCCTGCTGTCTGTCGTACACTATATATAGCCCACCTTGCTCTCACGTCTGATTGGACGAGAGCCCACCTGCCCCCTTAAACCTGCGCAGCGAGGAGGAGGACGCAGCTCCCTCGGCGACGTCCTTCCAGGTGTTGTCTCCCGTTCCTGTGTGGAGTGACTCACCTTCACGAGAGCGGCTGTCTGTGAGCATGCAGGACGACACCTCCCCTGCACACCTGCCTGCCAAGAGCAAGACAGACATGCTGAATTATGCCTATAGGCCGTTAAAATTCAAACGATCTACAGACGGCTAAAATAAAAATGATCTGTACACCACCAAAATAAAATCAACTATAGATTGTTCAAATTAAAAACTATAGACCACAAACATAAAATTAAAATGATAGGCAGATAGAGACAGCTAAAAGGAAAAATATGAATATACTCCTGAATAAATAAAAAAACTACAAACTGCAAAAATTGTAATAAAATGAGGTACTGCTAAAATACAAGTAGTGGGTCAGATCAGCAGAAACACCTGAACTTTCCAATATTTGCATTTCCATTTTGTAAAATGGAAAAAAGAATCAGGGAGCTTATCGCACATTTTGTCGATGGGTTTAAATGCTAAGTCACAGTCGCACAAAAACAATATTGACTTAACGAGTTGATTGAACCGTGTATTGAACACATTGTCATTGAAGGCCACAAACTGCAGGGAGCTCCGGGAAACACACACACACACACACGCACGCACTTTGTCCTCCAGATTAATCAAAGGTGAGAAAGGCTGTGGGTTTGAAGATCTGAAGGTTTAATCCTTTGTCTGGCTTACGTATCAGTGACCATCTATGCAGAGCAAGGGACTAAAAGCTGAAGGGAATGGAGTTTTCATGGGCAACCTTGTACAAACCATGTTCAAAAACAATGCATTTACTTTTCATTCACCTTCATTCGACCATTCTAGGTCACAGTAAGGTAATGTAATGTTCTTGCGGTCTGACCGCATTGGGCAGTCATGTGGACCATGCAGACGGGACCCAACTCGGGGCCCACAAAATACATAGAGTTCCACGGCACAAGAACAAAGCCCAGGTTACCATCTCCCCGTAAAGGAAGAGTGGCACTGCGGAGCTCAATCAACCGGCCAGTTTCCATGGCAGCGTACAACAGCGCTCTCATCATGTTGGAAGTGCAGGCGGCTAAAAGTGACCCCTGGCGAAATCACGGGACATCTACGCTCCTGCCTCATCGAGCGGAGACGCACGCCGTATCGCACCGCTACGGCTGACGGCAGATTACCGATGCGCATCGATCCCTGCCATTCCAACTGACTGCAGAGTCAATCGGGGGCCTGACCAATGGACATGGCCAAGGCACAAAAGAGGACAGCGACACGGAGAGCGAAAAGACCTGGGCCCATACGTACAGGGCATCTCAGAGTAAGAGTGCTGATCTAGGATCGGGTTTCCCCATCCATATCTGAACCTTAACCATCATGAGCTAAAAGGGAAAACTGGTCCTAGATCAGCACTCCTACTCTGAGATGTTAGATACGTACGGGCTCCTGGTCTTGGTCTGAGTCAGACACCCAGGGGAGAGAAAACAGGGTCCCCTCACCTCAGTCCTGGGGTCCACCTGTTCATTCTGGTTTGTTCATTCATTCTGAATTGCAATTCCACAAGTGTAATGAATGTCCTGTTGATCACTAGCCTGAATCAACCATTTACAATGAACAGATCATTGAACCCACTATATTCCAGCTATAGAAATGTGTGTCATGCAGAACCTATATCTGATCTTTTTTAAGGATGTGATAATCGTAACGTGATAATAAACTGGATTGGTTCTCAGACGACTGCATTTCTCAACAGATTGATTAATTGACTGATTGATTGATTGCCAGATGGCAATGGTGTAGGCATGGACAGCTGTTCAGTGAAAATAAACACCTGCCCATGGGAAATAGTTCATAAAGACAAACCTGCACTCTCTTAAAATATTTTTTCAGGCAGAAATCATCATGTGAGCTCTTAAAGGCATATGTTTCAATTTCCACACTTAATTTAAACAGTGTTTTGAATAAAAGTAATAGAGACTGAGACTGGGAAAACCTGTGGTAAACAAATCACTCCAAAAATCAATTTTCCAGTCAGTCATCTGAAATTGAAAAGTAACAAATAGTTTCCAAATCCCAAATTGGCCCGGTTCTGGAACTCTTCAGATTGTGGGCCCAGCATGACCCAATTTGCTGTGGTGACGGGTGACAGCACAGGAGGGGTAGGTGGTCAGATTGGAGGGCGGAGTAGTTCCCGATGCACACAGATGGCATGGGAAAATAGGGGCAGTGATGCTGTCACAAGTCACAAGCGGGAGAGAGAGAGAGCAAGAGAGGCAGAGCAAGGGGGGGGGGGAGCGAGACAGGAGAGTGGGAGAAGTGCCATTTAATTCTTCCTCTCCTGAGGTGACCAAGCATTTACTAGGTCCCAATTACCCCCTTTCCACTCCACTCCAGCCTTGTTGGGTTTTGCCAGGGTTAATGCCCTGTGTCCAACCATCGGTTCCTCAAAACAGAACTGCAAAAAAACGGGCCAAATGTATTAGCTGCAGAAAGTGATAGTTGCTTTAGCCTGCATGGCAGAAATGGAGAGAGGCGGTTAGACATTAAGAAAGAACTCTCTTAAGACATTAAGACTGCGACACCATTGAGAAACGCTGAAGTGACATTATCGCCATCTGTTGGGCATAAGTGGAACTACTGGAGAGACCTGGACGATACAGTTTTCATTGGATTAAACTCACCTGGTTAGGCTGCAGTAGGCCGCACTGACAAACTTTTTTGTTTTTCAGTTTAGCTATTGCTCCCATTTTTTGTTTTAGTTCCTTTATAACAATCTAATCTTACATATTTCACAATTATATAAATGTATCCCTTCTGTTTTACAGTTTTTAATCATCTGTTAATAAATATCAGATTTATTTCATTTAAATGCATTAATTTGTATTTAGCTGCTTTTTATTCTGTCATGGATCTTTATAACAGTGAAATGAAGGCAATGAAATACGGGATGTGTGGTGTGTTTATGGTAGTTCGGGTTGATGAGAATCAGGAAGACATTGTTTGTGATAAATGCTGAGTTAACAAAGTGCTAAATGGCATGATACATCTCCTGGAGGAGCGTAGTTTAACCCTCAAGGAGATCATCAAGGCTGAACAAGACATTGACTTCACTTTTAATAACCTATTTGCGCTGAGGCCTACAAACTGTACTGGAGACCTCCAGGCCACTAGCACCTCTGTGAACTGTGCATCAGCCCCAGGGTCTTTTCTGCACCCACTACCTGCTCCTTGCCCCACATTGCGTAGATGGGTAGCAGTGAGGAAGGGCTCAAAGGTCCAGCAGCTCCCCAAAACTCCCCCTAATCCTGGGTTAAGCAACAGATCTGCTCAGCTCTGCGGACAATACATAGTCTGATGGCTGTAAGGTACTATTGGTTGGTGATTCTATAATCAGAAATGTGAAAGCTACTCATGTAAACTGAATATTCCTGTTGAATGTTTCCCAGGTGCAAGAGTTCTTGATCTCACAGATCAGACGGAAAATGCTACTGCAAAGCACAAGCAGGCTGAGACTCTGACTGCGATGATGTCAGACTGTGCAGCTATGAATCTGGGCTTCGTTGGTGGTTGGGACAGCCTCTGGGAAAGACCTGTGCTCTTGAAGAGGGACAGCCTTTGCCCAAAATGGAAAGGCTCATTCACGCTTGCCGAAAATCAAGAACAACTGTGAAAATAAATGACTTATTTTTACCATAGGCCATCATAGATATGCTTCTTCCATTGAGAAGCTAATACTTAAATGGAAACATTCAAATAGACAGATTTGCCCAAGTGGACAGGGCGGAGGTTTATCTGTGATCTGCAATATTTTTGTTTTTAGTAATCAGGTCAGCATGGGTGATTTCTCATCTTTTGAGTTATTAACATTGTCTGTAAACAGGCCTCTTGATTCCTTTTTGCAATTATTCATTTTTTCCTCTCAGAGTTTGCAGACTTCCTTACCTTGGCTGTGTTGAAATATGACAGAATACTTCTGCTTGGTGATTTTAACTTTCATGTTGATAATGCTTCTAATTTACATACAGCAGAGTTTTAAAATCTTGTAGTCTTTCAGTTTTGTGTACCATGTCTCAGGGCCTAGTCATTCACACTCTTGATCTGGTTCTGGTGCATTGGCCTCACCTGAAGTAGGTTAAAAAATAAAAAAAAAAAAAATAAAAAAAAGGATCTCATGGTCTCTGATCATCACAGCATAGGCTTTGATATTTTCTCACATCCCTGTTAAAAACAACATTAGCTCTGTGAGGTCCCATAGTATTACGCCTGCCACCAGTGGTAGAATTTGTAATGCATTGTAAAGCTACTAAATGGGCACCCACTCAATCACAGTGAGCTGAATGGATTAGTAAATAGCTTCAATTCACATTGTACCTTCATTCTTCACTGTGTAGGTCCATTCGAAGCAAAACTGTTCACTTCTAAGAGAAGTACCTCTTCTATAAATGGCAGTATTCGCCAAATCAAAAGAGAGCATAGAAAGATGGAACAGAAATGGAAAGCCTCCTCCATTCTTAGCTACAGGCTACAGGCCAATTTCCAAAATTCCTTTCTGGCTAAAGTTCTAGAGAAAAAGGTTTTTAAGTAACTGATTACATGGCGGAGCAAAAATAACCTTTTTGGAAAGTTTCAGTTTGTTTTCCACTCCAACTATAGTACTGAAACTGCTCTGTTTAGAGTAGTAGATGACTTCAAAGATCATCTATATTAGTTCTCTTATAGCTCATGCCAGCTTTTGGCACCATTGATGATGTGATCTTAATGGAATGACAAAGGACCTGATTTGGTCTTGATATTAGCGTACTTGGTTGGTTCAATTCTTATATGTCCGGGAGACCATTTTCAGTGGCAATTCGTGAATATGTGTCCTCCCTTGCTCCTATTACCTGTGGAGTCCTCCAGGGATCGATACTAGGGCCAATCTTGTTCTCAATTTATATGCTGACCCTTGGCCATATTATGTGGAAGCATGACATCTCCTTTCATTGTTATACAGATGGATAACTGGGTGATACAAGCAAAGTATCTGTCTCTCGGATATATACACTGGATGGGTCAGAATTTCCTCCAGCTTAATTCTGATAAGACAGAAGTTCTGATACAGAGCCCAAAGGAACAATGTAACTTTATTTATTCAGGACTGGACATCTTTTTTTTAAATGTATTTATTTTTAACTATTTTTTTTTTTCTCCCATTTTCTCCCAATTTAGTAGCCAATTACACCCTCTATTCTTTATGTCAATCCCCCCCTCATATTGTGAGTTCGCTGCCATAGCCCTGTGACCGGCAGTGACATGGGCAAAGTATTGTCTCCTCCGAGACGGCACTTGCCAAGCTGTCGACCGTAACTCCAGTACTCCAGCGCCACTCCTGTGCAGCAAACTTCATGTCGCTTTCCCCCCCCCCTTCCTGGGGCAGACAACCAATCGCCGCCTCCTGGTGGCATTCCCGGCCAGAGCTGACTCTGGCGTGGCTGGTGGAATTGAACTCCGGTCCATGGGCCAGCATCGAACGTTGTAACCACTAGACCACCCGGGAGGCCTGGACTGGACATTTTAATTCCAAATGTTAAATATGAAGTCTAAAATCTTGGAGTTATCTTCTATACTGATCTAGCTTTTGAAAAACAAACAAAAATGTATCCCAGTCATGCTACTATCATTTAAGAAACCTTTCAAAAATCAGATCTTTGTTGTCATTTGCCACTACAGATAAAGTCATACGTGCATTAATATAATCAAGATTAGACTACTGTAATGCTATCTATTCATGTCTAGATGGCCATGCCTTATCTCGCTTGCAGCTGGTACAAAAGGCCGCTGCTAGACTTTTAACTAGAACAAAAAACAGGACACATATCAGTCCAATCTTGGCCTCATTACACTGGCTACCTGTAATTTTTAGAATAGATTTTATTAATAACTTTTAAAGCATTGTGTCGCCAAGCTCCTGAGTATATCTCAGAATTGCTGAGCGGGTCTCCTGGCCATAGTCTAGCTGGCGCAGCTAGGGATCAAACCCAGGCTGCAGTGGGCAACCTGCACTTAGTGTCTATACTGGTTGCACCATCCAGGGTCCCATCACTGTTTTGACCTGACTTGTGTTATTTTAATTGGCTTATGTTGACTTGTTACTTGTTACTTGCAGCCAGGTCAGGCACTGCTAAATCGAAGAGTGTAAACTACAATTAAACTACATGTACGGAAGAATATGTGTAGTTTAATTGTGAGAGTAAGCTACTATTCAATGAATTTTGAGGTTTTCGGATGTTTCCTGAGGAAGTTACCCCACTTTTGTAGCTTAAAGGTTCATGCAAACCACAAGCATAGATGCGGAACCATAAACACTGCAACAGATTATGGAACCATTTGAGGATCAGAGGACATTCTATCCTTTTTTCTTAAAAAAATAAATAAAAAATTGTTTCAGATTTCTTCCCGTTTTTCTCCCAATTTGGTAGCCAATTACACCCTCTATTTATTTAGATTTACCCTTCCCCACACGAGTTTGTCGCTCGCCTCTATGAGGCAAGCTAATTGTCCGAGGGGAGTTCTGGAGACTCCCTTACATGCTACCTAACCCCCTCCCCCTGGGGTGGACAGCCAAATGCCGGCCCCGATCGGGGCTGACAACCAGGGCCGGTCTGGTACACACAGGTTTCGAATCGCGTGCCTGACAGGCAGTGAGAATATTATATTCTGACCCAGCCATTTAGCAGACTGTGTACAGTTATTATCCTATATATATATCCTATATTTTTAGGTAATGAAAAAAAAATTTGATCGGAACAGATGGTTTTCATATTTGTGTTTCTGTTATCTGTACTACTCCCATTTGCTTTCTACACGCCATGAAGCTTTCCAAACATAAATGAATAATTGCATTTCTTTTAAAAAAAGTGTATGAATGTGTCAGACATGTGGTTAAAAGTGAGATCGGTCTCTCGCTCATGTCACGCCCATAACAGGACAATCATCTTGAACACAATTTGCGGATGTCATTCCAAATCCCTCATCTCTTCGTGGGGAGTATGGCGTCACCACACATTTTCACTGTTCAATTTCTAACTGAGGAGGGAATTTCGCCCGAGCGAGAGAATGCATCCGTTGGCGAATCTGAGGCTTTCGATAGGCCTACTTCCAAATATCCGGATTCATTATTTAAATTTGAAATTATAAGAATCAAAGTGCTTTATTTTTAGTTTTTGCGTAATATAAATGTTACAAATACTTGTCCTATTATTTATTTACTAAAGATTTTCAAATGTAAAAAAGAAAGAATTAAGTTGGATGGACAGTCACCTTCTGCGGTATATCCGTCCATCAACCCAATTCCCTTGTGTATCTTATAGCTTCCATTTTTTTTCTCTCCTTTCACATTCATACAATATTACATACTGACACGATACAAGTGGATAGTTTCACAGAAGCCATTCAAGTTCAAGAACCTTGCTTGAGGGATCAGCAGCAGTAACCTGCCTGGGAATCAAATCTGCAACCTTTGGTTACGAGGCAGGTTTCTAAACCTCCTGGGCCACACTGGTGAATGGGGGGGGGAGGGATGAACATGAATATTTAATTCTGGCTGGCTGCAGGGTAAAAGGGAACCCTGCATCCTGTTACAGCTGAATGTGCTGAGGAGACATGCATCGATCCCCCCCTTCTCAGGGACACAGCAGGATTTGGTTTGCATAAAGTAACATAAATCAATATTTAATAACAGGAGGCTATTTCTTACATTGGCCAAACCACACCAGCCTTTCTCCTATAGGTCTTACTCAATCTGAAGTTTTACTGCCCTTACAAAGCAGAGTGAAATGCGAGGGGAGAAGGTATGACAACGAATGCACAAACATGCAAGTGACAAAACGAATGGACAACCAAGAGTAAAGGAGTTGCTTCTGCCTGGAGTTTCGAACCGAGGTCCCCAACACAACAACAAACACGACTAGCCCGCTGAGCTAAAGACCTGAGTCCCCAGCTCCAGGAGCTAATCATACTCTTATTGACGTCACATTCTGTAGCGGACGCTCACGTGCTTAACTCACGTCTCAGAGCTCCGGTACACAAGCAAGCACGCAAAGCAACAAACAAACAAACAAACAAAGTCACTTCAAGTTGTCCACTGACAACACTGAACACTTGCAGGTCAGCCATCACATGGGGACAGAGGTCAAACCTCAGCTTATTTAAGTGTGGGGGGAGTACAATCCAGATGGAAGCTGACAGCCAGCTATTGCAGGAACAGAGTAGAGTCATGTTGCTCATTTTCTCCTGCCTGTGCCAGAGGGGAGACACTGACAGCTGCCTAAAGTAATTCAGAGTGCTAACAGAGGAGGAAGACAAATGCAGAAAAGTCTCTGTTAATGGAGGGAGTCGAATATTATCCCCATCTTTTCCCCTGTGGCTGCCTCTGCAGTTTCTTAGCTCACACTGAATGAAAGCTGGAAAATCTCCCCAACCACAATTCTGTAGCCAATACACTGTTGTAGCTGAGGATGTCTAGAGTCAGTCGGAAATATTGGAAACACAACACACTGTTTTGTTTTTGGAGGAGGGGGTGGTGGGAGGGGAGTGCTGCCCCCAACAAACTGTGCCAAAAAAAGTCCTGGGTTTCCACCACCAAGTTCTAGGTTTAAAAATGTTGCACTGTCATCATCAGAGGAGCCCTGATGAGTCAGTGGGCTGTCGCCCAAAAAAGGAGAGAGCCCTCTCTCCATGGTTTTATGCGCCCATTACACCACACCAATGAGATGCAAGATCGACCCGCATCAAGCGACCAATCATCTGACAGTTGGTAAGGATGCTGGGATCCTTTCTGAACTCTCCCATGGAAATTTCACTTGTGCGGTTGCTGCAAAGCCCCTTATTAGAATACATTAAAAAGCTGAAAATCAAACTATCCATTTGCATTATTATGTATTCCCAAATTTTTCTCCCCAATTGAGAATATGCCATCGCTACTGTATCCCCGTCCCATCACTGCATCGCTCATCAGTTTGGGAGGGTGCAGACTAGCACGTGCATCCAATTAGCCTCCGTGCCTTTTCGCTCTGCAATTCACCAGCCGTGTTGCTGCAGGCACCAGAGGACTGTGCAGCTGGGGCAGGCAGGGTCACATGCACAAGATCGATGAGAGGAGTCGCTACTGAGCGATGAGACGGGGGACGCTGGAGTCAAGCCAGAGAGTGGGACACACAAAATCAAGAGCCACAGCGGGACATGCCATCAGGAAGGCTCCCGAGTGACAGCAATTGGTCCGTTGTCGTATAGTAGCGCTGGATGGGTGAGGATTTATGAACCCCATAATGGGTGGTGCCATCACACTATTTTGCTGACTTCAGACTCGACTTGCCTGACTGAATATCCGGTTCTGTCTCTCTACCGTTATAGGCCAAAACATTACAAATTTGATGTATCTTATGAATATTCATGAAGGAGCATGGGCAAAAAAAAATACTGCGGCAATACTGGGCATTTTGTCCTTTTCATGAATATTCATAAACGTCAAAACGTAAGCTGCAGCGATTGATCTGTTAATTGGGTAGATTCTTCAATTTAAGCATTAGTTGTTGATTAATCTTTGCAAATTTGTATCCATTTTAAATCAGATTTTTAAATGTAAATACATTTCAAATAAAGAGCTTAATAACATAATGCATGGAGGGAACATTCACCTAGTTTGATATTCCAATAATTAACAAGCGCATTAGTAGTGTTTTCTGTGTAAAACGTAACATTGGATAAGCGACAGTTTGGGGTTTATGGAGAATGTGTCGTGGCATATTGTTTCCCAGTAGTCTTCATCAGTTGAAAAAAGCCCTCACCAACTCAATTGTAATATGTTGGGGGTTGGAGATTTTGAAAGTCGCACTGGGCTGCAAAGAACATACTTCCCGCTAGAGTTACTGTAATGGATCAAATCAAGCAGCCTTTGAAACCAGGGCAAAAGCAGGATAAATTAATGGAAAGAGCAGTTTGTCAGTCTAATGGGATTTGTTGGACATCAATCACCAATAACGGCTACCTGGGTGTCAGGGTGTACTACTGGCGAGGACGATGATTGAGTAGCGATCATGCCCGTTATTTAGCAAACTTAGCTCTCAGACTCAGTGTTTCCAATAGTGGCTGAACACTCCCATCTACTGATCATTGCAGGTTTTGTTATCATAAGTAATAATGTACCATGAATTGAATCAACAATTTCAACTCGAACAAATTAAGTCACCTCATTTTTTTTACATCGATTGACAGCCCTAGATAATATAGCACCAGAAACTCCTGTTACCAACCAGAACCGTCTGTTTTTAGGAAGTGGAGAGGATGGAAGGAATGCAGGTGACCCATCTGGTTTGTCTATAGAATCTGTGCTTGCAAAGTGGGCTCATGGGAGAAGAGCCTGCAAGAGTGTAAATAACCAAGAAATGGAAGGATGTGTGGAGGCTGCAACATCTTCCCAGCTCAGGACAACTTTGTAAGGGATGTGCAAAGGCCAAGATTTAAGGACACTGGTCAGTAGAAAGCACTATTGTTCCACTAAAGGGTGTGAAGTCCCTCTGCCGGGATGGCAAAGAGTGATGGATGGGGACGGCTGGGATCAACGGGGGTCAGGTCTGCCACTTACGCTTGACCCTGCTATCCTTATTAGGGCCAGCAGAGGGGGCTCACACTGCCACTTCCAATGGGACCTTCATCAGTCCATCGCATCAGAGGGACACCACAGATTTTATCCAGTCACCAAATTGCCTCGAACCTCATTTCTAGCTCTGGTTAAAATCACAAAAACGTTGCTTAAAAAAAACACGTTTTGGACAGCAGTGAATTTGTAGTCGACACATTATGTACATTTGATTAAGGCAAACGTCAAGCCTGATGCTTGGACAAGGACCTAACTACATAGCTAAATCTCTTACAAATTACACACCAGCTAGAACACTGAGATCATCAGATGCAGGTCTATTAGAGATCACCAGAAACTGTCATAAGAAGGTTGGTGATGCGGCCTTTGTCAACTACGCCCCAAAATTATGGAACACATTACCCATAAATATCAGGGAAGCCAACACACTAGACATTTTCAAAAGACAACTTAAAACCTATCTTTTTACCAAAGCTTTTGATTAACTCTGACTTGCACTACTAAATTGATCTTGCACTATATATATATATTTTAATCTTCTCTGATTACGCATTCTGTGTAAAGCACTTTGAACTGCAATTCTTGTATGAAAGGTGCTATATAAATAAAGTCTTACTTACTTACTTACTTACTGATGCAACAGCTAGCTTTTGTAATACAAAGTGCACATTGTGAAACATTTAAAGAATTACAATGACATCATACGCAAACAATACCATTTGCCCAAGACACGAAAAAAAGACGGAGGGAAAAAAAGAGAGGATCGCGATGTGGTGCAGCGGGATAGAGCAGGATGTCATAGGAATAAGATGTGACATTGTGAGGTGAAAACGCATACGTGAGGAGAGTCCTAGGCAGTGTATTTCAGCAGCAGCTCAGGGGATGAGAGACAATGCCTCCCCCTACAACGGGAATTCTGTCTCCAAAACACAACCGCAACAAAGCCAGATTGATGAGATCCATTCATGAACTAATGATGTGACCACACAAGGCATCTGGTCTTGTCTGGCTTAATATGTACATGTTTTTAAGTTGATAATCAGACCAGAATGCAAAATTAGATTCGCAGCAACAAAAATGTACTGAGATAGAAACCAGTTACTGCTCTCAAAGCACAGTAATGACATTTGTAATAATGAAGACGAGTACAGTTTCTTTCATATAAAAGTAGGGATTTTGGTTTTATTATAATAATTGGGCTATAGTAATCTTCTTCATTTTGCACAGAGACAATGGCAGCCAGAAATCCTTCAACAGGTGTATATACTGGCATGGTCACCAGAGGAAGAGATGGGATGGGGTGGGATACAATGTAACCAATCGGTAACCAACCAATTCCCTTAAAATTTAAAAAAGATTCCACTCCAATGATGGCCATAAGTGTAATCTGTACAACATACAATCACACGTCTCTGTATGTTCGGAGTGGGATCTGGGGTTAAATAACAAAAGTCAATCACAAAAATCAAAATCACACTCAAAATGTTTTTTGGAAGGGGGAGGGTTAAATAGCAGCCAAATCCCTCTGTTCCTGTACAGAAATTCACCGGGATCTGAGTCACGAATGGGGGGGGGGGGGTAACTTGCTGGGTGTGATACGGCAATAAGGGACACCTTTTTGGGGACATTTCCCACGGTAGCAGGGTTGCCAAACTGGGGGGATTTAACCCCAAATGTTGGGGTTTTGAAAAACTAATGGGGGAAGTTTCAGAGCAAAACCTTATGGGAGACAATGCTAGATTGGGGATTTTAAAAGAAAGGCTTAAATTGTATGGGAGTCAATTGAAGATGGGGGATTTTGAGTCATGTTTTGGGGAAATAAAATCCCAGCATCTGGAAACACTGTTACTTACACTGGTAAACGAGAACATACGATCGGATAGTACGAGAGCAGCCATTATCAGCACAGGAACGTTAAGTCTCTTACGTGCATACTAATGGGGAAGAAAACAAAGAAAAACCAAACGCTACTCTACTCAATGAACAGAACAGAAGCCGTCCCCACATCTCCCAGCAGCGAGAACAATGACATGATATTGACTCACAGGGGATGCACAGTACAGCACCACACTTAAAACGTTAAAAAAAAAAATCTTCTTCAAAACAAAACTGTGACAGAAAATCGTCGAAGGTTTAAAATGGATATAGAACGGTTTAAATAATTTAGTGGTGGCAGAACCGTGCCAGCCCGTACAACCGACGCCGATTGGCGAGCCACCGTCCATTCCCTGTGTGGCTGGGGAACCAGGGGATGACCCTAGAAAAAAGAGAAGAAGAAAAAAAAGAGTCCAGGTACATTTCTGTACCTGGCTATAAGCTGTAATGTGACATCAGACACCGCTCCTCAAAGCCAAGACTAGCTCAGTGGAAAAAGATCGACTTCCTATCCTCTCGTTTGCTGTGCCGCAGGGCCACCTCTGTCCAGGAACTTCTCTCATCCCCTCCAACGTGGGACGCACAACCTAGACTTACTGTGCCTTTTTCCAAACGCTGAAAACAAAAACGGCACATTTCAGATGTACCCGACGCAGCTTCCCAGCTAGCACATTTCTTCACGTTTACAAATCAATAAAAACAACAGAAATGAACCAAAACAGAGGGTTCCAGGATGTAACAAAAGGATGAGTGAGGTTGGTGGGGAGAGGAAAAAAAAAAGGATGAAGGGCAAGAACACAGCAGAAAACTCCATTTCTGGAGGTGGGGGGGAAAAAAAACAATTTTTTTGGTTGTTTTCTCTTTTTTTAATATTTATTAGACCTAAGGTATTTTTACAAGTGATATTTCACTTGTTTTTCCATTTACAAAAAGTTGAGCGCTCCAATCGTGGAACCAGTGTTTAGACGTGGGGGATGGGGAGGTGCAATCGCTCACTCAGTCATTCATTCATTCATTTATTCTTCAACTCATTCAGTGCTAGTGCTTCTGACAGAACACCGGTAACAATCAGGAACAGAATTTCACATGTACTGCTCATATGCTCACACAGCCCAACCATGGCCCATACTCCCCCACTCCCTCTGCCCCTCCCTGAGCACTGACCCTTGATGACCCCTCTTAGGGGTCTGAATTAAAATTGAGATAGCTGGAGCCAGGATCGGTGATCAGCGGATCGGAGTAAAACCACACACGCACAGCTACATACATACATACAGATGCATACATACATACAGATGCATACATACAGATGCATACATACACAGCTGCATACATACATACAGATGCATACATACACAGCTACATACAGCAGGAAGCTTGGATCGTTTGAGTGTGAAGAGGCTGGCTGGCCAAAGCAGGGGAAAAAAAGGGCAACATCGTCCATTCAGGTATCCTCCCCCTCTTTCATTCCTTCAGGGGGTTATATGTGAGGAGCACAGATAGACGGGCAGATGAGCAGGAATAGTTCATTCAGATTTAGTTTATCGTGGCAAGTAAAAGGAGAGGCCAGTCTGTGGTTGTGGGTTGTGGGTTCTGGGGGTGGGGGTTGGGGTTTTGGTGGGGTCAGAGTCCAGTCCTAGCTCAGAAGTTGCCGGATCTCCTTGTGCATATGACACAGGAAGTCAACATAGGACGCCCCTCCATTGCTGCTTTTGTCCTCCACCAGGAAGTGCTTGAAGACCAGCTCCATCCTGTCCTCCTGTTTCACCACCATCAACTGCAAAGAGACAGAGTTAAGTACAAACATGCACACAGGCTTTTATCTAACGTCCTCTCTTCATCAAGACGATCGAGGGAAACAGGAAGTGCAAGGGGCTTTTAGTGAACAGGCAATGGACACATTTTTGGAAACACCTGGGTAAATGAGGGACAACAACAACAAAATGACAACAAGTATATGAAAACCAGAGGCTTATCATGTACGTATAAAAATGCTGGACTGGCCTGGCTGACTACAATTTTGGCTAGCATGGTGCAAGAGGAGACTTCAGTGACTTTGAAAGAGGGGTGATTGTTTGGGCGCATTGGTAATCTGTCATGTTTCTTTAAGGTGGGATATTTCTTAAGGGATATTCTGGAAGGCGTTTTCCATCAACTAAGTGTCTTGATGCTTATCTCCCTGCTGCAGAATTCCAGACACTGACTACACCATGGTACATACAGGCCATACTGCCCAGGTGTGGTGTCCAAATGCCCCATTATGTGATTTTAGATTGGCGTTTCCATCTTTTGCACACTAGCTGTACTCTCTCCATCCAAGCACTGGGTTAGAACAGAAACTTGGAGGGGGGGGGGGTTCACAAAGGGCAGGAGACGACCTCGACCTCACCTTCATGTATCTTGATCGCTGCGCTCGGAAAGACTCGATGACGTCTCGCAACTTCTTCGAGTAAGAGTTCTCTAATATTGGCAAGGATGTCTGGAGGGGCGGGAGGAGAGACAAGAAGACAAATGGAGTCGCATGCAGTACTTCAACAGACGCACACGTTTTATGCACTGGATTGCAAAGCTCTGGTTGTGTTGCCCCTCCGGTTGATGGGCCTCACCATGCCGGGGTCGATCTGGCCGAAGGCGGCGGTGCCGAAGATGTTCTGGAGCAGCTCCGGCGGCGCAGCGGCCCCCACCCACAGGAAGAGGCTCATGCCGTTCTCCAGCAGGTAAACCCCGCTCTTGGACAGCCGCTCCTCCGAGTCCCGCACCGCCACCGGCAGCGCCTCGCTCTCCACGTCCAGCTTTTGCTGTGGGGGGGGGGAGAGAAGAGGAAGAGAGAGAGAGGGGGAGAAGGGAAGGCAGGGAGAGAGAAGGACGGGGGAGGAGATGGGAGGGGTAAAGGGACATTTAAAAACAATCTTTTGTGGGGGAGTTGCGGTACGCAGACACAGGGACCACGTGTACTACACTCGTAGCCGCATCGTCTGGTGGTGTTACTCATGTAGAAGGAGCCAAAGAAGTCTGTCGCTCGGATACCTGGGGGAGGAGGAGAGGGAGGACAGGAGAGGAGAGGAGAGGAGGAAGACAGGATGGAGAGGAGGGCAGGAGAAGTTTGGGGGAGCAAGACAGGAGAAGGAGGGTGAAGAGAGGGAGAAGACAAGGAAAAGAGGGGGCAGAGGGGCCGGTCACGCACACAGATCCCACAGTGACGCGGGGGCCTCACCAGGGGCAGCAGGCTGGGGTAGAAGAAGGCGTGGCTCTCGGCCACGTCCATGCAGGAGACCAGCTGCCGCAGGTAGGCGCGCTCGTCCAGGGAGGTGTCGGCCCGGGGCTGCAGGACGTCGTTCTTCAGGACACAGTTCAGGTAGACGGGGAGGAGCTTCATGCACTCCGGCAGGATCAGCTGCAGGGGCGCAGAGAGACGCAGGGTCTTAACGCTGTCGTGCACCAGCTCGTCAACATACAGCGGCTGCAGGCCTGTCAACGCCGTCGGACCGGAGAGGACAGCTGGGAGACGCAAAGCCGGGTTTAAAGCAAACGTTTCCTCCCCTATCGCTCCCTGTAATACCTGTAATAAACACTTGCAAAACAGGGTAGACTTCCGCATCCTCCCTGAAACTCTCAGAGTGTTCAGCGCCTCCTTGTGGTCGTCTGTTTATTGAGCCACAGGAAACGCTACGGTCCACGACTGCTGTGGTCTGTCCTATTTGCCACATACAGAAGAGACTCGCGTCCAAGCTCTTCAAGTGATTTCACCCTCGCCTCATCCTCTACTTCCACTGAGTTACAACCATCAACTACTTTTGGCAGAGCTGCTGACCGGTGAACCCTGAACGCTGTAAACCCTTAACAAATGGCGTGGCGCTGTGTGTGTTCCGCACCTGTCCGGCGGAGGAGGGGCTGGCGCAGTTCTTGCGGTAGCAGGCCAGGATCTGGGCGCACTGGTTCATCATGTTGTCCCTCACGGTGGCGGTGGAGCTGCTCAGCATGCTGCGGTAAGCTGCAGAGACACGAGGGCGCACGCCTTCACCTCTTTCACATGGACAGGAGGGGGCGCTGCTCCTAAACCAGGGGCTCCCCAAACCTCCTCACCCTTTATTGAAACGTAGCGTGACATACGCTCAAACATGGAATTAATGTGCATTGTAACATAATAATTTCACGTACACCAGCTGGTGCAGTGCGTGTAGTGCATACAGCGTTTATTGCGACTGGTGTAAATGTCAATGGAATGCGTGTTAAATACAGCAAGTTATTCATTCACGCGTCATCTCGTGACCCACCTCATCACCTCCCCACAACCCACCTGACCCACGGTTTAGAAACCACTGTTCGTTTACAAACTTTTAGAAAGTTTTCCGGTTCATCGCGGTGGGAATTCTGCTCGTCTGTACATACAGAAATGCCCTTTCTCTTTCAATGGTTTTGCTGGTGCTTGACATTTGTTCGAGGGGAGAGAAAATCAATAGATGAATGGAGTTGCTTTTTAAAGTTTAAAATGGTGGATGGCCCCTCCCTTGTTGGTGCGCGTCTGCGTAGAGCCGGAGAGGCAGAAATAAGACACAGAGATGCGTCTGCTTTGCTCATTAAGGTCTAATTGACTTATATATTCAATAAGCGCCTGGATGGAGCGTGGGACCAGAGTTGTGCAGAGAGACAGATCTTCACAGTGAAGGGAGAGGCACCCCTCTATTAGCACTCAAGTGATTAGCACTCTGATGATGATGATGATAGCATTCGCATGAATGTTTAATGTCCGGCCGGTCAATAACGCTCACTTTTACATGTGCCGCGTCAGCGTAATTGACATAAGAGCCGGCATAAGGATCTCTGCGTGGGGAGGGATGGTGCGGGCCGCGCTCCGTCCCGAGGGTTAGCCCCCGGGCACCGCGCCATGCGGGGCTCTTACCGGACTTGGCGAGGAAGTTGATGATGGTGTCGGTCTCGCAGTTGCGGTAGAGGTCGGCCAGCTGCGAGCAGCAGTTGACGGCCATGTTGTGTATGCGCAGGCGCCTCTGTCCGCTGCAGCTGGTGTAGAGCACGGCGCACTGTGGAGGGAGGGGGAGACGCTGGTCACGCCTCTCTTTTAACGGGACACCCGGGGCTTATCTTTGGATGGTCCATGTGTGAACTTACACCAATATTATACATATAGTATGTGCCGTGGGGCACTTATATTCAGTGAGGGGAAGCTACAGGCACCATGGGTGTGGCGGTTATACTCATGGTGGGGCAGCGGAGGTTAAGGCAGGCAGTGTGGTATAATGGTTAGGGAGCTGGGCTTGTAACGTTAAGGTTGCAGGTTCAATCCCCAGGTGGGACACTGCCGTTGTACCCTTGAGCAAGGTACTTAACCTGAATTGCTACAGGTAATATCCAGCTGTATAAATGGATTGTAAAGAAATGTAAACTGTAAGTCGCTCTGGATAAGAGCGTCTGCTAAATGCCTGTAATGTAATGTAAGTACAGTCCTCTCTGCTCATACATAAACGTGGGAGAGCTCACCTGCATGAGAGCGCCCGTCTCTTCGCTCAGCTTGTCGTCGTGTTTGAACTCCACCGTCACCGTCTTGTCACTGTCCAGGCCGGCCAGCTCCACGTCTGTGGTGTTACTCATGTAGAAGGAGCCAAAGAAGTCCGTCGCTCGGATACCTGGGGGAGGAGGAGAGGGAGGACAGGAGAGGAGAGGAGAGGAGAGGAGGAAGACAGGATACATTTTGGGGGGGAAGAGAGGGAGAAGACAAGGAAGAGAGGGAAGGCAGGAAAAGAGAGAGGAGTAGAGGAAGACAGGAAAAGAGGTTAGGAAGAGAGGGAGTAAAATATTTACTCAAGGTGTGTGGAACAGGGTGGATAATAGCAGTGGCACTGTCTGGTGAAGCCGGTTTATAGGATAAGGTTGAAGTCAGAGGTTGCGTGCGGTTGGAAAGCTAGGCTGAAGCAGAGACGGACGCGGTCCGTTTGGAAGCGACGCGGCCGTGACTCTGGCTCACCCGTGCTCGTGCGCACCCGCAGCACTGCGTCGAAGCCCACGTTCTTCTGCACGTCGCGCCTGAGGTCGTTCAGGAAGCGCTCGCTGTCGGTCTGCGCCTGACACACACACACACACACACACACACACATGCAGACGGACAACCTCAACTCTTAACTTAACTCTTAACACCAACACCTTTTGAATCCGCTTTTCCCTCATCCTGGGTACGGATAATCCCTCTCACGCCCAACTGTTAAAAGACCGGGCCGCTTGCCCCCTTCGCCGGGACGTCGGGCAGACGACCTCTGACCCCCCTCCCCTCACCTGGAAGTGCGTGTACTTGTAGACGGAGCCGCCGGTGGAGGTGGGCACCACCCCGAGGGTCGCCACATCCGTGTACTGGTTGGGGAAGAGGAACAGGTCCACGCAGCAGCCCTGCGACACGCACTCCTTCGCCAGGTTACCGTAGAAACCCACCTGGGGCTGGAACAGGGACTGAGGACACAAGAAGGCCCGCCTCCTTCAGAAAGGCCACACTCGGGAACAGAGGCACACCACCTCGAGGTGCCCGCTTTGAATGACGCAACGCTTCAGTCTGTGGCTGGGTGGAAGTTTGCCGTCGATTCAGGGGAGTGGTTCATCGCCAAGCACGATGCACGCTCGTGGCTCGTGATGATGAGCAGTGGCTGCCATTTTTAAACTGTTTTGTGTGAAGGCCACCGAGTGGCAGCAAAGCAGGCAGCAAATATGTGGGTTCCTCTTTCTCGGAGTGCAGTGAAACACTTAATACCCCAACAACAGAGGAAACATATCGTCACCTTCTTAAAATAATGGCCTAAGTCATATTTTCAAGTTTTTCAAAAAACAGAATAAACTGAACCAAATATAGAACATACAGTATATTTATTAATCATTTCACAGAAAAAGGTTATGACAATATACGACTATTGACATACAAATAACACTGTCTGTCAATTATGTAACATAAGAGGATTAGATTACTTAGGCCAATTTACGAACATGCCGTTGTGACTTAGGCCATTATTTTAAGAAGGTGACGATATGACAAGACTGAGCTGGAGGGGTGTGCACGCGCACACAGTCGGGACCACGCGTGCACTCTACCTTCTCTTTGTCTGTGCCGACCAGCTTCTTGTCATCGCGGTTCTTGAGTTTCCCAGGAGCCTCAGCGATGGGCAGGGAGGAGTGGAAGATGAAGAGTTTGCCTGGGCAGTCTGCAGCCTGTGGGCATAGGAGAGAGGGCTGTGTGTTACTGACAGCCACTGACAGGGCCTTCTGAAGGCCTGTACACACAGTGCCTCACGCCCAAACCCGAACAGGGATCATGTTTGGTTTTTAAAAATGAGGAAGGAGGATGTGGAGTGCAAACCTTCAGAGCCTCCAAACCGGCCTGGATGACCGGCCCATACACGGTCTCGGTCTCCCGTGTCTCTGCAAACATCTCTGGGATCTGGTCCAGCAAGCTGCAACACAACCGCACACCGACCGCTGTTCACATATTCCGCAACCGCACACCGACTGCTGTTCACATATTCCACAACCGCACACTGACCGCTTGGTTGTGAGGGGGGCGTCTCACCTCTCGATCACTGCGCGGGACTCGGCCACACTGACCAGGAATCCGTCCAGCAGGGGGACAAACACGTCGGCCACGTCCGACACCACCATCATCTGCGGCTGCGCCAGGGAGCCCTTCACGTTGTAGAAGTGCAGCACCTTGTTGTAGGTGACAAACCCCACCCTGATCCGGGACTCACTCTCCTCCTTCTCCCTGGGGATAGACGGGTGGAGGACTCAGAGGGATGGAAGAATAAAACATATCTGTACAGACACTGCCGCAAAACCCATACATTTCTCTCATATATACATATACACACATTTATATTTATACCACGGCTTGGATAAATACTCGATTCTCATTGGCTGACAGCCGTGCATGTATTCATGTATATGCACGGCAAAGTGCCTGATCACAGTTCTAAATCACTATGCGTACACATTTCTAAACCTAACGTTAGTGCTTCCATTTTTCACAGACGTTTCCTCAGGAACAAAAAAGACCTTTACATGCGATAGCTACATTACGCTTATTTAAATTTATTCAGGGGTTTTGTAAGCAGGCATTTGGTTTGATGCTCACAGAATTCATCGTGCATAAGCAAGCAAGCACCTATCAGACCGCTCTGTACAACAGCTGTCAGCATACCAGACTTTAGCAAACCGACACTACAGCGGTCTACTAATGGCAGGACCGCTCACTAACAATTGCTACCCATGCTTGGTTATCTAGCTAGCTAGCGTTAGCCATATTGCATTACAGACTGTGGTGCGAATGAGACGAGATAAATACTTTGGGGAACTGGCTTCCTGCAATCACTTCGTGCTTCACACAAACGAGACGCAGCACACAATCGACTGCATCCCTGTAACATGCAAAAGCAGAGATGCGTGTAATCTTGTCAACGGCTCTTACAGATAGCAAACGAGTACTTGTTGTTGTTGCTCTCCAGCAGCAAAAGACAAACAAGGACTTCCTATGTCTATTCCCAATGACATGTAAAGTAGCCAGCAACAAGTAGGATTCAAAGCTTAGTGGCAGCTAGCTAAATAGGTGAACTATCATGTGGCGTGAAGTGTACATTGTCATTTTAGTAGTGTAGGGTTCACGTGTCCATGACGGATCAACAGGGACAAACAGACGTCACTTGCACGCGATGCTAAGCGGCAACTTCAAAATACTGTTAGCCAATGGGTGACCCAGTACAGTAGTGTTTCACCTCCCTCACTGTAACGTTACATAAAACTAGCATGCACCTATTGTCCTCTCTCTATCTCTCTTTTGCTCATGTTTTGTCCTGCCTCCTTACTTCCTGCAAGGTCGCGCAACTAAAAGCTGGACTAGTCTACCTCATGGTAATCAGTTAGTATTTTCGGCAGAAATACTTAAGAGTTTTAATTCCTGCGTAAACGAATCTGTTTCAACAAAGAGTACTAGCATCTCGTCCTGGCACTTTTGCTAGCTAATTAAGCTCAACCAGCTACCAACTTGAAGAGAAAGGCCTTTTCTCTCGTCGACAACGAACAGTCACGCTTCACCAGAACGGACCGGAGGAGGAGAATACAACTGCGTGCAGTCACCGCAACCATAAAGCCACAGCGAATACCACGGACAGCCTGCACACCCGCGAAAGACCAGGCAACGGAGGAAGAACTCTACCGCACGCTGAACAAAAGGGACCCATGTGCATGTGCAACCACTGGAACCACCATCGGAAGCAACGACGTGCTCAGACATGTTCCAGTAAGGCTGACAAACATCCCAGGCAATAGTTATGACAGTCATTATATAATTAACGCATCGACACTGTGTTATATTATATTACCATTTAGCGAGTGTGTTAGGATTAAGAATTTTAACAACAGGTTAATGGGTTAGCTGCTTAACTTGTTGCCTTCAAGGACAATCGCCACCATGGTCGCACCATATATTCTTGTATATGCACGGCATGTTGTGGTTTACATCTTTTATGTATATATATATATATAAATATAAAGATATGTCTATAGGAAACACCATATATAGTGTCTTAATAGGGCGTTGGGCAACCATGAAACTCTTTAATAGCTTCAATGCGCCTTGGTATAGATTCTACAAATGTCTGGAATTCTGTTTCTTCCATGAGAAATTCCATCATTTGTTGATGGTGGTGAAAAACATTGTCTCAGGCGCCGTTCTAGAATCTTACACAAGTGTTAAATTGGGTTGAGACCTGGTGACTGATAGTCATGGCATATGGTTTACATAATCTCCATGCTCATCAAACCATTCAGTGCCCACCTGTGTTCTGTGGATGGCGGCATTGTCATCCTGGAAGAAACCACTCCCATCAGGATAGAAATGCTTCAGCATAGGATGAAGGTGATCACTCAGAATTACTTTGTATTTACTGGCATTTACCTTGCCCTCTAAGGAGTTACCATACCATACCAGGAAAATGCACCCCACACCATAACAGAGCTACCAGAACTCTTCATTTACTCAAGTGTTTCCTTTATCTTGGCAATTACCTGTATATACAGTGGGTTCGGAAAGTATTCAGACCCCCTTAAATTTTTCACTCTGTCATATTGCAGCCATTTGCTAAAATCAATTAATTTCATTTTTTTCCTCGTTCATGCACACACAGCACCCAATATTGTCAGAAAAACACAGACTTGTAGAAATTTTTGCAGATTTATTACAAAATAAACACTGAAATATCACATGGCCATAAGTATTCAGACCCTTTGCTATGACACTTGTATATTTAACTCAGGTGCTGTCCAATTCTTCTGATCATCCTTGAGATGGGCCTACACCTTCATTGGAGTCCAGCTGTGCTTAATTATATTGATTGGACTTGATTTGGAAAGGCACACACCTGTCTATGTAAGGTCCCACAGTTGACAGTGCATGTCAGAGTAAAAACCAAGCCATGAAGTCCTAGGAACTCTCCATAGACCTCCGAGATAGAATTGTGTTGAGGCATAGATCTGGGGAAGGGTATAAAAACATTGCTAAAGCATTGAAAGCACCCAGGAGAACAGTGGGCTCCATCATTGTGAAATGGAATAAGTTTGAAACCACCACAACTCTCTTAGAGCTGGCCGTCTGGCCAAACTAAGTAACCGGGCAAGAAGGGACATGGTCAGGAGGTGACCAAGAACCCAATGGCCACTCTAAGAGAGCTTCAGAGTTCCTCTGCAGCGATGGGAGAACCTGGTAGAAGGACAAACATCTCTGCAACACTCCCATCAATCAGACCTTTATGGTAGTGGCTAGACGGAAGCTACTTCTGAGTGAAAGGCATATGACAGCCCACCTGGAGTTTGCCAAATGGTACTTAAAGGACTTAAAAGTACTTAAAAGAGCATCAGGAAAAAGATTATCCGGTCTGATGAGACACAAATTGAAATTTCTGGCCTGAATGCCAAGTGCTACCATAAAGGTCTGATTGATGGGAGTGCTGCAGAGATGTTTGTCCTTCTACCAGGTTCTCCCATCGCTGCAGAGGAACTCTGAAGCTCTCTTAGAGTGGCCATTGGGTTCTTGGTCACCCTCCTGACCATGTCCCTTCTTGCCCGGTTACTTAGTTTGGCCAGACGGCCAGCTCTAAGAAGAGTTGTGGTGGTTTCAAACTTATTCCATTTCACAATGATGGAGCCCACTGTTCTCCTGGGTGCTTTCAATGCTTTAGCAATGTTTTTATACCCTTCCCCAGATCTATGCCTCAACACAATTCTATCTCGGAGGTCTATGGAGAGTCCTAGGACTTCATGGCTTGGTTTTTACTCCGACATGCACTGTCAACTGTGGGACCTTACATAGACAGGTGTGTGCCTTTCCAAATCAAGTCCAATCAATATAATTAAGCACAGCTGGACTCCAATGAAGGTGTAGGCCCATCTCAAGGATGATCAGAAGAATTGGACAGCACCTGAGTTAAATATACAAGTGTCATAGCAAAGGGTCTGAATACTTATGGCCATGTGATATTTCAGTGTTTATTTTGTAATAAATCTGCAAAAATTTCTACAAGTCTGTGTTTTTCTGACAATATTGGGTGCTGTGTGTGCATGAACGAGGAAAAAAATGAAATTAATTGATTTTAGCAAATGGCTGCAATATGACAAAGAGTGAAAAATTTAAGGAGGTCTGAATACTTTCCGAACCCACTGTATACTGTATATATATATATATAATTCTGTACAGAGATGTTTTTATCTATATAATATATAATGTATGGCTCGGCTACATGGCTCTGTTATGTTGCTTACACTTACACTGAAAGAGGACTTGTTTTAATCCTCGTAAATTTGTAATGCATTTGCTTTTGTAACATCTTTGAGTAAGCCATGTCACGTTGAGGATGAATATGCAATTAGAATTGTGCCAAATCAAACCAACCTTTCTTCTTGGTTCACAGGACCTCGATAAAAAGCATACCTGTTCAGATTTCATCTCAGCTCCAAGGACTTGGAGCTGAACTATGTCTGGCTCCCAGAAGCCGATCGCTCCCACTCTTAGCTGCTGACATGGCATAACACAGCTGTTCCTGCTCGGCCTTATTCACACACTGCTGGGCGGTAGTAGTGCACTGGAAAACATGTCTCCGTCCGGATCGCCGTTGGGCATCTTGCGAACACTATTATTTGAGGTTAGCATCGCATTTAGAGTACGGTTACGCCTGTTCCCTTTAGTGCGATGCCGATACATTGCTCTTAAGGACAGCTCTTAGACGGTGCTTTTACTGTTCCGTGCTTTTACTTTACCACTGATTCTCATCTTGATGCCTACTTAGCGCTCTTTAGCTTCGACGCCCTGCAACACACTGCAGCTATCTATTCCTGGGCAGGTAGTGCGTACCGGGGCAGGTAATCTGTACCTAGGCAGGTAGTCCGTACCTAAGCAGATAGTCCGTACCTGGGCAGGTAGTCGAGCAGTGTCTTCAGCTCCTCACAGACGAGGCTGACCATACCGGTCTTGACGGCGCTGTGTGACACATCGATCAGGAAGATGAAGGCTGGAGGCTGAGGCAGTTTGTTGTTCTGAAACGCAGATATTCACATTTTATTACAGTTCCCAGTACAAAAATACACACCAGACCAAAAAAAACTAAAAAAAAAACAACAGCAGCAAGCCAAAAATGAAAGGTTAATTGACGTCTCGCCATTTGTTAACCGATTGCTCAGGGTGGAGGGTCAAACTTAGCTTACAATAAATCAGTTTCATATCGCGAATAGATTTCTTTGCCAGCGATTTACCACACTGTGGCTATGTACCTTGCAGTAGTCCACAGTGGCCCGGAACTCGTAGCTGCCCATGGAGAGCTCGGGCCGGTTGTAGCAGTCCACACGCTTCCCAGTGTGATCCAGGTGCTGGAAGTAGTGAGGGGGCACTGGGAGAGGAGTTATCATAGACCAAGTATGAACAGAATGATCCTGTCTATCGGGACTGATTGTGGTAGATTTAACACAGTACATTTAATCCTGTATGATAGTGTGGCAACAACGGGACGAGCAGGTGCCCTGTGCTCATCCAGGACCCTCAAGTGTTTCAGCTATACACACATTAGAGTCACACGCACGCACGCACACACACACACACACACACACACACACACACTTTCAATACTATCGTTTTAGTGTATTCATTCAAATTTAATCGAGGTTCCTCTTTCCTCACCCATAGCTGTGGATCTGTTATTTTGCTTTTGTGTGCTACAGTACACTGACAAACAACAGGTGCACAGAATAGTAGAGGAGTTTTCCACCATAATTACTAGAATGCTTAAGCTACCAAAACTGTCACACTAACATCCCAACGTCGAACACAAAATATATGCTGATGATTTTATGACATTTCCTGAAAATGTTCCTTGGCCGACTGAAGTAAACCACTACGGTCCACGGTGGCGGCCTCTGCAAAGTGATCAAGCCGACAGCTGCGAGCGCAGTGCATTACTGCGCAGTCACGAGTGCAATTAAAGAGCAAATACAAATAGTGCTCCTATTTACGCTCTGACCACGTGACCTTTTCTAGGGATCCATACAGAGACCGCACTGTCAAAACACCATTTATTTATACTGTGCTACCCATTTAGATTCAAGTGTCCCGCTCAAAGCGTAACCTCACTTGAATCCAACCTAGCATTTAAACCTTCCGGTAGCGATGTATATAGAAAATTATTAAAACAACAAACAAGGAAGGCGGTGGGTTTCCTTCCACTGACGTACCAAGTGCACACGGGCTACCAGTCGCCATCAGTGACAGATGAGCCTCTCTCCCGAAGGGTGTTAGCTCTCCCGTGTAGTGCTGAGTGTGCTGTAGGGTGTAACATAGTCACTGGCTGGCTAGCTACAACCAAAGCCAAGAAACTTGTGGTCCCCCAGGACCAGGGTCAGATGAGAACGGTGAGGGAGTGGCAAAAAATGTCACTGGCTCACGAGCGAGTGCCTAGGAGGAGAGTACGCACTTCAGCTGCAGTGGTAATTGAGGCACAATCTGTGATTTAGAAACGGGGAGCAAAAGACAAAGGCGAGGCGGGGGGATAACAAAAACCACAAACAAAAATCCAAAATAGCAACACAAAAAACCTCCTAACCGTAAGCGGCACACAAAAACAACAAATCTTCATATCCATGGCGACGACGGGCTCACCTTCCGTCACGCAGGAGCAGAATGCGCACTGGAAGCGGCGGCCGCCCTCGATGAACTGCATGTAGGGACACATGTAGGCTTTACAGCGGTTGCAGCGGATCGGCCCGCCCTCCCCATGGTCTACCTCGTCGGGCAGGGCCTGAGGGGAAAACAGATTACGTCACCAACAGCTGTAGCGTCCACCCGTGTAACACCATTGTAGTTACACTGTAACGACTGTCAATAAGTCACCATATTTTCATTGGGATGGCGGATATGCTAGAGATGGCGATAGATGGAAAGACAAGGAAAAACAGAGGGTCACGTTACGTGAGTGGACATAGGAAACATGGGGTAGCACTGATTTGGAATAGTGCTCATTTAGTTTCTGCTAAACATACGAGTCCTAGGGTGTGTTTAAATTTCATCATCATCATTTTGATATCAATGATTTGGGGGGGGGACTGATTTCGCGGAATGTGTATCTACAGCTGCGCAGAAAAATGCTTACTTGAGGAACAATGCGCTTGAACATTGTAGCGTCGAGCGGTTGTTCATCTACTCGAACTGAATGCACTTTCTGTAGGTCGCTTTGGATAAAGGCGTCTGCTAAATGGTGGCATTGTATTGTACATATGAGTAACTGAAAACATTTTTGTTGAGGTCGCAGAATACTGTAATTGTTTCAGGAACAGTGCTGTTGTTACACATCGTCACATTAAAAACCACGTAGTAACTAACAGGGAACAGGGCTGTGAGGTTTGGGTTGTGGATTGTGAGCAATTACACTTAGAGAAACCCCAGACTAACTTGTTGTGTAACTGCATGCTCTGCTTTGTTACACAGTGTGCAGCTGGTCCTGTTTTAATCCCACTGGCTTTACACAGTCTCGTTACGTGGACAGAGCTTAACAGGATCAAGTCACAACAGTCCCAACCACATGCAATTACCAGGAGTCGACTATTATAATTTGGCAACTTGGCCGACCCCCTCAGCCAATGGAGGTTAGAGCAGGGCACTGTGGGATGCAAGTGCAAAGCAGAAAAAACAACAGCAACACCCTTTTGCTGTCTGGGGAACGAAATTGTATTTATTATTATTATTACGTTATTATTTTAAAAATAATTTTACCCATACTTTCACCCAATTTGGAATTTTGGAATGCCGAAAAGTTTTCATAAGCCAAGCCCCTTGCTACACCGCCTCAATTCGGGAGAGAACAGACAAGTTGATCAAATATAAATTCTGAAATCGTATATCACAGTCATTTACCGCACAAGTGTAAAGACCAGCATAGGTCAAACACAGTATCTCACTGCTTTCAATACTATCGTTTTAGTGGATTAATTTGAATTGAATCGCTGTTCCTCTCTCCTAACCTGTACCATGCGCTGTGAATCTGTTCTTTTGCCTTCGCGTAATGCACTGAACATTCCTTTGTTAAGAGTGCTACAGTACACCGGCAAACAGGTGCACAGAATAGTAAAAGAGTTTTAAATCACGATTACTAGAATGCTTAAGCTACCAAAAGCAATAGCGTAATGCTAAAAAAATACACTCGGCCATATTGCCATTAGAGCAGTGTGCCGACTGCGCCGCTGTGGAAAACAAACGTGACTCGGCCACTGGAGCCGACACAACCAGACTGGAGGAGGGCGATCAGTCATGGGCAGGTCAAAGGGTTCAGATACTCAATAAGCCAGGGGAAACTGAAGACTGGGCCATTACTCTTCGGTTGGTGGAAACCAAGCCCTGTGAACAGCCAGCCTTGCACACAGATGCTACCCCCCCACACTATGGCCTAACTGCCTACTGCTCCCCTGCTGAGTTAAGGCACTGTGCGTCAGAGACAAAATGTTCTTTGTCGTCTGCAATGTTATCGACGTGAGGACATTTGCATTTTCCATTTCCATTTCCCACGAGCCGGTTAGGCAACTTTCACTTCTCCACCGTCAATAGATTTTCCACAGAGACACTACCAACCAGATAATTACCTACCCCCAGAATGTTTTTAGTTCTGCTTTTTTAAAACATTTATTTTTTACATTTCGAAATCCAGACAAATTATCAATCTGGCAGGTATTCAGATATTTCAACAAATCCCCTCCATTATGAGGACTAATTTAATGTAACTTCTTACAAACTGATTAAGTATAACATGTTACTACATACATCAGCCTTTAATTTCACATTATGAAATGAGGATTCTGCTTGTGAGCACAGCAGCCTCCAGAGGGCGCTGGTGCCTCCTGTCAGGCAAGCTCAGCGCAGATCGCTGTCCTCCTCTGATCTACATGGACAGCTGCAGACACGGGGCCTAAAAAAGCTCCTATCATCAGTCACATGAACTCGACAGAGGTACATAGGACAGCAGGGCGGGGCTATAGGGCTCCTGTACTCCTCAAACCACTGACGCTCCCAGAACTGGGCCTGTGTTCTGATCTATAGAGCAGGGGCACCTTTTGTTCCATCCAGCCTTGATTGCACTAGAGTAGAATGGCTGGGTAGCTGCAAAAGGCAAGAAAACTTGTGGTCCTCCAGGACCTGGGTTGGATGAGAAGGGTGAGGAAATGGAGACAGGGAAGACAGGACCAAAGAAAGAGGAGGAGGAGGAGTAGAGAAGCAGGGAAGGTGACATGGCGGCATACCACCATCTCCCAAAGTATAACTTTCCGGCAAAAATTCACTTATATATATATATGGCCAAAAGTCAGTGGACACCCCTATTAATTATTGAGTTCAGGTGTTTCAGCCACACCCATTGCCAACAGGTGCATAAAATCCAGCACATAGCCATGCAATCTCCACAGACAAACATTTCGAATTCAGAATGGTTCGTAAAGAGCTCAGTGACTTTAAACGTGGCACTGTCATAGGATGCCACCTTTGTCACAAGTCAGTTTGTGAAATTTCTGCCCTACTAGATGTGCCCCGGTCAACTGTAAGTGCTATTATTGTGAAGTGGAAGTGCCTAGGAGCAACAACAGCTCGGCCACGAAGTGGTAGACCACGCAAACTCACAGAGCGGGGCCGACAAGTGCTGAAGCGCATAGCGCGTAAAAATCGCCTATCATCTGCTGCATCACTCACTACAGAGTACCAAACTGCCTCTGGAAGCACCATCAGCACAAGAACTGTGTGTCGGGAGCTTCATGGAATGGGTTTCTATGGCCGAATCTGGGTTTGGCAGATGCCAGGAGAACGCTACCTTCCGGAATGCATAGTGCCTACTGTAAAGTTTGGTGGAGGAGGGATAATAGTCTGGGGCTGTTTCTCAGGGTTTGGGATAGGCCCCTTAGTTCTAGTGAAGGGTATTCTTAATGCTACAGGATAGGAAGACATCTTAGCCAATTGGGCGCTTCCAACTTTGTGGCAACAGTTCGGGAAAGGCCCTTTGCTGTTCCAGCATGCCTGTGCCCGTGTGCACAAAGCAAGGTCCATAAAGGCATGGTTAGACGAGTTTGGTGTGGAGGAACTCGATTGGCCTGCACAGAGCCCTGACCTCAACCCCATTGAACACCTTTGGGAGGAATTAGAATGCCGATTGCGAGCCAGACCTTCTCGTCCAACATCAGTGCCTGACCTCACAGATGCTCTTTTGGCTGAATGGGCACAAATTCCCACAGACACACTCCAAAATCTTGTGGAAAATCTTCCTGCCCTAAACTCTCCCCACCTTGATTTCTTAATTTCTGTAGGTGACACCTTGGTGACATCATCACCCTGCGCAAAGAATCTCGGTGTGGTGATGGACAACAGGCTGTCCCTATCAATGAACATTGCAGCGGTAAGCCGGGCGTGCAGATTCTTCCTGTATAACATCAGGAGAAACCGTCCCTTCCTTACCACATACTCTACCCAGCTCCTGGTCCAAGCAATGGTACTGTCCCGCTTGGACTACTGCAACTCGCTCCTGGCTGGCCTTCCCGCATCTGCCATCAGACCCCTGCAACTCATCCAGAACGCTGCAGCCCGTCTGGTCTACAACCTTCCTAGACACTCCCATGTCACCCCCCTGCTCACTACCCTCCACTGGCTGCCCGTGATAGCTCGCATCAAATTCAAAACATTGGTCCTAGCATACCAGGCAGTCAAGGGATCAGCCCCAACATACCTCCTCAAGATCTTCAAACCCTACAGACCTGCCGGACCACCCCGTTCTGCTACCTCAGAACGCCTAGCACCTCCCCCCCTCCGCACCTGCGCTTCCCGGTCACGTCTCCTGTCGGTTCTGGCTCCACGATGGTGGAATGACCTTCCTGTGGAAGTCAGAACAGCTGAGACCCTGGCCACCTTCAAGCGACGACTGAAGACTCACCTCTTCAGGGTGCACCTCTCCCCGTAGTCCGGTTTTTGTTAACTTAGGGACGTAGTTGCTTAGTAGTACACGTCTGCTTGTTTATGTATTGTATTAGGCTAAGGCATTATTTTCTGCACTGATTGCTTTATTGCTACCTTTGAATTGTGGCTACAGATTTACCTACAGTGTCCTAGTTTAACTATGTGGTTGCTCCTAGCACCTAGGAACTGTACTTCCCGCTAGGGTGGCTTTCAGCTAAACTGTTCTTGATTACGGTTAACACTTTGTTGTACATCGCTCTGGATAAGAGCGTCTCCCAAATGCCTGTAATGTAATGAAAGCCTTCTCAGAAGAGAGGCAGCTGTCATAGCCGCAAAGGGGAGTCCAACTCCAGATTAATGCCCATGGTTTTAGAATGGGATGTCCAACAAGCTCATATAGGTGTGATAGTCAGGTGTCCACTGACTTTTGGCCATATAGTGTATGTATGCCCTTTAGCAGATGCTTTTATCCAAACGGACTTACAGTAGTGAATGCATAAATTTTTCAGTACATGTGGTCCCAGTGGGAATGGAACCCACAACCTAAGCGTTGCCAATGCCATGCTCTAACAACTGAGCCACACAGAACCACTTATAAAAGCATGACAGCTGTGACTGGAGCATTGTGGGCCCAAAGCATGGTCCATGAGGTCAGTGATGCTGATGGGTGCCTGCGGAAAAGACGAGCCTGAATGTGTTCTCCTGAGTACACGCGCTCGGGTCCTAATGGCCTAACAGGCCGTCTCATTTCCAAGCGGCGGAAATCAGAGCAGCCTGGGCAGCGGCGCAGGAGGACGCAGAAAGCCTGCTGGAGTCAGTTGAGGTTTGCATGGGAGGCTGCACAAGACATTCGCCTCAGACGGTGTGAAGGCCTTTAAGGGGTGTGGGGGAAAGAATAGCCAGACCGAGAAAAGCAGAGGAAATCTGTGGGTCTGAGCGTTGATCTTCTACTCAAAAGTGACAGCACGAATCAATAAAACAGAGCCCAGGGGGGTCTGGCTGAGGCGTGAAATCGCTGAACAGAGGAGAAAAGGCTGAGGCATCAGACAAACCCCTCTGAAACCGAGACATGATATGGAATGGAAACACCTCTCCCACAATTACGGCAGGAATGGGCCTAAATGTAGCTGCCAGCCTATCTAAACCGGGTTCAACAGCTGCTGCTGGTTTTGGGGGTATTGGGACAGGGGGAGTTTCACAATGAGGGAACGACTTTCAGAGGTAGGAAAGGTATATTAATGGCCCCCGGCCCCCTTTTCAAATGAAAAGCAGTTTCTGAGAAGTTGTAGGCTTAAATAGGAAGCAATAAATGACACTATGCAGTGCTGTAATTGGGGCCTCTGTCTGTGTGTGTGTGTGTGTGTGTGTGTGTGTGTGTGTGTGTGCGTGTGTGTGTGGGGGGGACTCTTCATGGTCAAAAAACCTGTCCTAAAAATGACTCATTTAATCGTAAACATAAAATTGAAACACATTTAAACACACACACTGACAGGCGCGTGCTCACCTCTCCCTGGGGAAGTGTGGCCAGCGGCTTGATGACAGCGGCCAGGGGCACCTGGGTCTGCTTGGCCATGTCGGAGGTGCAGGGCATGTTGTAGGCGGTGCAGCGAACGAATCGGGGGCTGGCGTTCCCTGTGTGGAGCCGGGGGACAGAGCGGGCTTGCGTAAGAAACACAAGAAACGTTGCTAACATAGGGGCCTCGAATAGCGTAGTGGTCTAACGCACTCACATTGACTGGTGCTTTGCGAGTGTGAGCTACCTATTGCGGTTGCGGTTCGAAACCCGACTGCGTCAGTCCGACTCTGGCTGGGAGCCGCGATCAGGGGTGGCATTTGGCTGTCTGCCCCAGGGGATGGGGGGAGGGAAAGTCAGCACGAGCTTGCTGAGGAGCAGTAGGGTGTTCCTAAAGGGCAGGTGGGCAAAGTTCCATCTCTGGGGAGGCGGATCATTGCCGGCCTCGGGATATTAGCTTGACCGGGGGATGGGCGGCGGGCTCGTGAGGGGAGGGTGAATTGAAATAAATAGAGGGTTGAATTGGCTACTAAATTGGGAGAAAAATGAGGAAAAACCTGAAACAAATTTTTTTTTAAATAAATTTTAAAAACGTCGCTAACACGCACGTCCATCACACGTCTGTACCGCACAAGGAAAGTGCTTTGAAAGACGGCTGTGCCGTTTGATCAGCTTAATTTGGTCTAAGAGCACACCCCCACATGGTGTTGCCGGGTCAATCTCAGATGATCAGCTGTTGGAAGGGTTGCACAGTGCTTTTTTGTTAGTGAAATGGACTGCTTGAGAGCAGACGGTTTGAGGGAAGAGCTTTCCAATAAAAGCAGATTTTCAGGAGATGAGATTTGATTGCCATTTCTTTTTTCAGCTATGCACCTGGGCCAAAGCTGCAGCAGGAATCAGGTGAGACAGGAAACGAGAGAAAGGGAGGGAGAGAGACAGAAGTAAAGAGGGAGAGGGAGAGAGAGATCGAGAAATTAACAACAGGATCCCCACCTTGATCTCTGACCTGGAAAGTGGTTGTGACAAGAGGCGGGGCTTGACCTCTGACCCCCGTGGTAAAAGGTTCATTCCCCTTGTTGGCCTTGTCATCCTCGATCACCTGGATCTAAACCAGAGAGGGCCAATGAGTGAGGAGAGGTACAGTGTTTCACACAGACACGCACACACACACACACCAACACGCACGCACACACAAAGTATGGACCACCTCAAATCTCAAATTCACCAAATCCAATTTCTTCTTAACAGCCAAGGCAATTCGATCAAACACTTGAAATCTGAGGATCGGGTTTGAAATAAAAAACATACAATATCAATTGTTCCCCAAAAGGTGGGGCCACGGCAGCACTTGTGGTGCTTTTGAGGTAGTCCATCTGTACAATACCCAAAGGCAGTCAGACAGGTAAGCTGATATTGCCACACACAAGAGACATTTTAAGGATCTCAGCGCAGTGAGTTATGAGCATGGGATAGGACTGGCAAGGAAAAATGACATGAACACAAATATCCACCACACCCAGGGAACCACGACACACATACCCACCATACCATTACACAGAAAGACCTGACGACTAAAAAGACTCGCTGGCTAGTGGTGGTTGTTCATTATAAACCCCGGCTTAATCTTTAAGCTTAAATATACATCTTTCTGCTGTTGACACAATGCCAGGTCACTCAAAATCTATGCGCTCTTCTGTGATTATGTAAACCAAAGCAACTGAAAGGGGAATTAAATGCTTCTGCAAAAGCTCCCGGCTCTCTGCCTCTTAAAACAATACTAACATGTTTAGTAAAACTAGCAATGGTATTAATACATTGTTCAGCCTCCTACAGGAAGATCACCAAGATGCTTCCCCGGGGTTAAGGTTTTGGATAAAACTTTACGATTCAGACATTGGCTGGTTTCAATGAAATTAAGCTGCCTTCAGTTTCCCCCTGTCCAGTGCGGACAAGCGTTTGAAGCGTTGAGAGCTTTCACACAATGCAAGCCTCCACTGCAAAGCATGGCCTTTGACAGGCAAAATTTATGCTGGGGCAATTTTATTGGGGATTTTTTTTTTTCTTCCATATTTTTAGTGGGCATTTTTAAAGCCACAAGCCAGTTTCACAAAGCGAGGGGGCAAAACCAGGAATGGGAGAAGGGAAGACCAGTGAGCATGCATGGAGTCAGGCATGGGGGGGGGGGGTGAGTGGGGGCCGACAGCGAGGGTCAGGGTGTGAGATGTTAGTGAGACAGAGAGCACAGCAGACAGACGAACGGCACTTACTGGGCTGGGAATAGCGTCTGGGTCTATTCTATGTCGCGTTCTTTGTGCAGGTGGCATTTCAGACGCTTGCTTTCATTTTAATGGGTACAAAAAAGAAAAGAACGTCCCACAGTTTAAAAAAAAAGGTGTTCAGGAGAAAGCGATAAAGATATAAAGAGAAAAGCAGCAACCGTTACCTCCGTTCTCCCTGACTATGGGTAAGCATTAGCCACGTCCTGGGCTGCCGCTGAAAGAGCATGCGCTGCTGCTGCTGCACGTGCGGACGGCAGGCAGAAAGATTGCAAAAGCCGTACGCGATAAATCATATTAATAAGAACACATTCCAGGGATGAGGCCTTCCATCTGGTGCAGCATTAATAGGCACCTCCAGTTTCTCCACAAGATTCTCCAACAACATTCTCCCCCCTATTTTTTGTTCCTATATTATATATATAATAGAATATATACATATATATATATATATTTGTGTACTAAATATTTATCTAGAGTTAAGCAATTTCTCAAATTGGCTGCAAATGATTTACTCATTGCTCGTTAAATGTGCATTTTTACATACTGTTTGCAAAAATGTGGGTCTATATGACCATATAGACTGTAATCATTTCTGTCCGTATCAGCTGAACATTTAAAATATCAGGCATCCTTGCCTAAGTCAAATACAGGAAAAACTACTAGTGACACTGAAGCAATAAATGATTGATAAATTGTGTGTGTGTTTATGTGTGTGTGTGTGCATGTCTGTGTATGTGTGTGTGTGTGTATGTATATGTATATGTATATGTATATGTATATGTATGTGTGTGTGTGTGTGTGTGTGTGTGTGTGTGTGTGTGTGTGTGTGTGTGTGTGTGTGTGTGTGTGTGTGTGTGTGTGTGTGTGTGTGTGTGTGTGTGTGTGTGTGTATGTGTAAATAACCCACATACCGGGCTGGGGATTGAGTCAGCATTCATCCGTTTCTGGGTGGGTGGGGCCGGGGCAGGAGCCATGGGCTGACCCCCAAAATTCTGCTGCCCGGGATAGGATCCAGCATAGCCGGGCTGGGGCCCCCTCACCTGCCCAAACGCACCTTGGATAAAATAAATCCATATTCAAACATTTTCACAACAAATTAGTCATCTAACTGTAAACATAATTATTTTGGTCAATCTTCCCAAAAGACCAACTTCTTGTCTGTAACTATTCTATGGTCAGTAAAACAATGTTTGAACATGGAAAGCCTTGAATGATTGTTTCCATGGAAAATGTATTTTTAATTTTAAAAAGGCAGTTAAGGCAGATTTCTAGCTAATTGTGTCAACTGTGACTCAACTCAAATCACAATTGCCAATGCTTGATTGTGGCAAGATTTAGTAAGTACTCGTAGTCCTTCCTGAAAGCTATAAACAGGAACTGACATCGCTGAAACAACTAGCTACCTTAGTTAGCAAGCTAGCTAGGCTGCTCCATGTTTCAACAAACTGTAAGCTAGGTAGCAAGCTAACTGCACCTACAAGTTGATTTGTAGCTGATTTGCAATAGCGTTCCTTAACACAGAAACCTACAGCCTGCTCCTTAATTCTCTGGACTCACCATTCTGCTGTGGCTGGTAGCCATGGACACCTGGTTGCCCTGGGAGGGGTCCCTGCATGCCTGCAGTGGGGGGGCCTGGGGGCAACCCTGCAGCGACGTGGTTGTGCTGCGACATAGGGGGTCCTGACATGGGCTGGGGCAGGAGAGGGGTTCCCTGCACCCCTGGGAACCTGGGGGCAGCGCCCCCTGGTGGGGGGAATCCGGCGGGAGGAGGAGGAGCGGAGTGGAAAGGGGAGGGCTGGGAGACAGGCGGTTGGGGGGGCTGGGGGGCAGCGGGGAACTGAGGCTGGTGTGGCGTTGGGTGTGGCCCGCCATACGGGGGTTGGGAAGCAGTCGCCGTCCCGCCGGGAAAGGGGGGCGGAGGGGGCCCGGTGAAGGAGGGCTGAGAGGTAGGAGGGGCACCCGTGGAGAATGGGGGCTGAGATGGAGGAGGGGCCGGCGCCGCAGGGGTGAAGGACTGCGAGCCTGGAAGAGGGGGCGGAGCGGACCCTGTGGCGTTCGGCTGCGAGAGGGATGGGGCACCATAAAAGGGCGGAGCCATGCTGACACTGGGAGGGGGCTGAGACGAGAGGGCGGGAGTGGAGTGAGGAGCGAAGGGGGCAGTAGAGGAGAAAGCAGCAGAAACGGGGGGGGCTGAAAGAGAGAAGTAGGGGCTTCATTAATCACAGGGAAGTTAAGGAGTTAAAGCAGTGACTATCCACCATGTCTGCCAGCATCTTTAACTAAACTAAAACAATGAATTAGTCCTCTTTATAGGAGGTATACATTTAAATAAATTCCATTTACTGACTACTGCCTTCATTTTATTGTCACTTGCTCACACGGTCGCTTGGTTACACAGAAGATCAATCTAACCCTGAGCATGCCAGTGCCAACTGTGGTAGCCCCACAGGGCGCATAATTGGCCATAACATTGCCCAATGAGGGAGGTTTAGTCAGCAGGGCACTCCCCGTCACCCTGCGCAACCGAACTTGATCGGGCACCAGTGCAAGTAGCACAGCCCTCAGGCGCAATGACTGCTCAGATCAGCCGGTGGACGGCAGAGCCGAAAGAAGCGACGGCTGGCTCCACAGGTTTCTGAGGATGTGTGTGTTTGAGGTCTGCGCTGGGGGATATTGCAGTGACTTGGTGTGAAGAGAAAACCATTGGGATAAAAAGGCTCATTTGCTGGCATATTTCAGCAATAGCCGAGGCAAAACAGCTCTTAAGCTCATATTGCACCTGTGTAAGCTTCTAAACTTCTTTATCCAGGGAAATTATGGCATTTTTACATCTGCCTGTCTAAACAAGAGCACCTGGGCTTTCTGATGATTTGGCTAGCATTGGATGTTTACCAGCACAATGCTATTTTCACCCTGCTTTTTGTTGTTTGACTCAAGATCGCTTTCTATGATAAGCTCCTACTTGGCAGTTTTATCATTTCACTGTGAGAGCACTGTTGGTTTTGTTTTCATCCTTTACTAATTTATACACAGGAACATTGGCTCATACAGCATTATAATCAGCCAATGAGGTTTGTCCACATTTTTTCAGTGCTCTGGTCATTTGAAAGGCTGATAACGTGCTTACCGTATTCGGGGCCAGCTGAAGAAGGTGCTGTGGATCCGATTTGCATGCCCGCCATCTGATTAGTCAGCTGTGGGGTTCTTGCGGATGGACCCCCATACTGCTGGGGGTACGTCGCCTGGGTAACTGGAGTAGCCATCAAAGCTGGGGTATAAGGCTGGGACACTGGTGGCCTGTCACAAATGCAGAAAAGGAATTCGGAAACGGGACACTTTGCACAGAGCTCGTCACAATGAATACTGTCACGGCGAGGAGTCAACGCTTTCATTCTAAACCGAAACCAACGCAGTAAAACTGGCAATGAAGTCCAAAAATAAGCTGAGCCCACTACTGTGGAGAGATAACCTCACAGGCCATGGGAAAACGCCCTTTCAGGCCTCTGATAGCGGAGTTATGTAGCCCTTTGCTGTTATCGCCCTTGGATGTTATCAGTTAAGTGCATTTTAAGTACATCTGAAGTGACTTGGAAAAAATCTAAAGGTATTAATGAGACAATCCACCACCGCCTTTAAAAAAAAAAAAACAGATTCCATTTCGCTGCAGCTGTGGTGTTTTTTTAGTTTTGACACAATAACATGCCCCTAACGGCTGAGCTCTTACACTTCTCTCAGGTACAAGTCCTTTTGGGTCAGGCTATGTGTCAGGGGTCGGGCGTTTGTGTGACTCACCTCTGTGGATGGCTGACCATGGAGGGGGGGCCATTCTGCACATCGCCTTGCCCGTATTGGCCGTAGGCCTGGGGGGCTGAGACTGGGGGAGCGCCAGAGGCAGGGGGTGCTTGCGCCGTACCTGAACGGGTGTTTTTCGACAGCATGTTAGACCGCATGTCAGGCGAAGACTGATCAAACACATTTTAAAATTTTGAATGACATTTGTCCTCCGGTTTTGACCTTCATTCCCTACTCTGAAATGCATAGTCGCAACCGGAGGCTTGCCCCTTCGCTGGCTTCAACTTGGGGCTGTGATGCACGTCAACGCGTCAGGGCCAGCGCTTTCGCTGGAAGCTTAACCCGAGAGCCCCTTATCAATCACTCTGCGATAGAGATGCAAGCGGCAAAGCACCCTTGTCTCCTTGATTTATCATCTCGGCGGGAAGATCGACAACAGCCTTACAAATTGTACAATGTGAATTTTTCACATTATGCAATCACTCTAGTGGCCTTCACTGCTGAAAGGTATTTGCATGACAACCTTTGGGACTTACACTGAACTCCCGATACATTTCCCAAACGAATTAAAATCCTGCAATGAGCAGCATAGCAGTCCCAGCATGCATTACACCAGGGGTGGGCAATCTTACCCTGTGTGGGCCGGTGTGGGTGCAGGCTTTTGTTCCAGCCGAGCAGTAGCTCACCTGATTTGACTAATCAGCTAATCAAAGTCTTCAGTCAGGGCTTTGATTAGTGGAATCAGGTGTGTCACTGTTCAGTTGGAACAAAAGCCTGCACCCACACCGGCCCACACAGGGTAAGATTGCCCACCCCTGCATTACACTCTACTCCTACTTTACTCCACAGCTACTTCAGCCTTCAGACGAGTTCAAATAATAAGCCCAAGTGCTGCTGACCTAGCAGGTCAGAGGGGATACAAGTTTGCCAAGCGCAGATGTGCAAGTTACCTAGGTTGAGAGAAGAGTGAGAGGAGAGGTCAGTGGCTACATTTGCAGCAAGAGCCTTAGAAGGACAGCTTGAATAAGAAGAGTACCCTGAAACACAGCAGAAAAGAAAAGAGTGGAAACAGAAAGGCAGAAAAAGATCATCACAGCAGGCTTCAATGAAAGTTGACATTGCGTGCAATCTCCACTCCGTGCCTCTCTGCTGTGCAAGAGGAATGGTGTGCTAGAGTCTGAACTGAACTGAAGTCTGCATGCTGAGAAAGTGACTGAATATAAAATTCTGGAGGAAATGTTTGGTTTGTCATATATGTATATCTATCATATACATATATACAGTGCCCCTTTAAAATATAGACTAATGCATTTTTTTTGTAAGTTTTAATTAATTTTCAGAAATTATGATCGTTTCTTTTTTCACTTTGAAGTTGTAGGGTAAAATGTGTTAATAAGGGTGGAAAAGGTATATACACGTGTGTATGCACGTATAGATGCAAAGATAGCTATTGCAAATGAAACAAAATAGATAGTATTCGTATTTTTTATTTCTTTACAAATTCAACCAAATAAAGAATTCCAGCTATCAAGGACTTCAAGCCATCAAGTCCCCCCCCCCCATCCAAATGTGAAGTAAAACTCAGTGTTTGTTGCTGTTACCTGAGGGTGGAGCTCCTTGCTGGTACGTGGAGGCAGGATCGTTATAAGGCGCATACTGGGTCAGGTAGCCCCCCGTCACATGCTGTCCCCCGTAGCCCGGCTGGGGATACCCCTGGTACCCAGGAGGAGGCTGCCCGTATGGAGAGGCCATGTGCGGTTGCTGGTTGACATTCATTCTCAGTTCATCCCTAAATCTGACAGGTGGCAATGTAAAGGCACAAAGCAGGTTCGAAAAAAAGAAAAAAAAAGAAGAAAAAAAGAAAAAGAGAAAGTCAATATCCGTTAAGAGATAAAGCTATAATGGCATCACAATGCGACCCCAGTGACTTTGAGCTCCCTTGGTGAGGAGTCTTCAAGTCCATTACCACTGGTCATCAGGGCAGAGGCGCACCGTTAATGCGGGGCAGGCTCAAGGAAGATATGAGATCATCACTATGCTAGCGGGACATGCAGCTGAGCGGAGAGCACCCGGACTTAGCAATCCATCTCCTTCAATCCTACGGCATTTATGATGAGGATGTTTTAAGGCTTGCTGAATGGCACTCCACCTCATGATGTTTCTTTCTGTCAGTGGTGGCCATTATTGCCGAGTAAAGTATGTGGCCCTTGTCACTCAATTATCCAAGACTATGCTGTGTGACGGCACTGGTGTGAAAATGCAAAGCATTGCACATGCCATGTTCTCCATGGGTGTAAAATGCCTGAGGTAGCAGTGGGTGGGGTTGTTCTTTTTTTTAAATCTTCATCTGTGAACACACACCTTTAAGGCTCTAAGGCTAACATGTTTTAACGAACACACTGGGAAAAAAAGACTAGAAAAATAGAGTTAGGTAGCTAGACGTCTTGATATGATGTCACATTTCCTGAAATGCTGTAGATGTTAACACAAATCCACACACCAGAATGAACCCTTTTACAAAGTGGCAGGAAGACGCAGGTGAACGACGATAGTCAGTTCGAACAACTGAAATCAACATTATTATGCTTTTAGGTGAGATTTAAGAATTGAGATTATACCACTTTACAACTACAACTACAACTCTGTCAAAACAATCGATACTGGTAAATGCGTTCGGACACAACTGGTCAGCTAGGTGACGCGCTTATTATTACTACTACAACGGAGCTTGTAATATTATGCCATCGTTATTTAATTTCTAACCACGGGTCATAAACATCGTTAACAAAGTCACACTTATCGTTCAAAAGGCAGATAGCGAGAAATCAATGACAACACTTAAGAGTCACTTAAGAGGAAAACTTGACGAGCCAAGCAAAACAAAATATTGCACGCCACATTATAAGCAAACTTAAAACCAATGTTTACATTTTAGCTAAGTTACCTTCCCGGCAACAAGCCTAGCCATCAACTGGCACTGATAAGACAAGAGAACGTCGCTGCTGGTGCTGCACAACGAAACATGGCTGTCTATCTTTACATTCTGCGCAGCCAGATGAATGCTGATGACAATTGTATGTTTACCATGACATGACTTAATGTGAAATATTCGAAAGGAGGAAAGATTTCCCAACTGTGAGAGAAACAACGGCTAATATGGAGTGACCCACTTTTACTGGATTCTGTTGGCTTGATAGCTAGCTAACGTTAGTCATGCCTGTGTTGGTAATGTTTCTGAAAAGTAACAGTTACAGATGGAACTTACGTAGCTAGCTAGCTACAAGCCCATGGCCATGCACACCACAATAGTCTATCAGCACTTGACGAGTAGGCTAACTTATAAAGAACTGGCTTTTGATTCCCGTTCGCCCAGTTAGCCATCTAGCCAAACCGAACAATAATAGCTATCTGGCTAGCTAACGCTAGCGATGTCGCAGTTTTCGATTAAAATTATGCAAATTGAAGTTCGTATCCTTCCAACTGGGAATTATATGAGTTAACGAGACTCATCAAGACAGAGGAAAAACTATTGTTTTTCTCCCAGTCCCCTAGTATTGGGCCTAACCACACCGGGTTGAGCTCAAGCTAGCCAGATGACACACTGCCACCGGGAGCTGGAACGGGAAAGAGTACGCTAACGTTAGCTAGCTAGCTAGCTAGCTACTCTCATTACTCCATGGTTTTAAGGAATCTCGTTTAGCTAAAGCTGTCTCTTCCGTAGCTAGCTACCTAGCTAGCTAGCTAGCTAGCTAACCGTACCCACCTGCAATGGGGTTCAATGTATTGATGAACGAGTGGTTCCCTGCCGTGGCTCGGTTTTGGCTGCCCGTTGTCGGTCGTTAAGCTTCCGTGGCTATTAGGGTCTCTTGCCCCGGAGAGATGTCTCCGTTAATCCCTTCCTTGGTCTCTCCTTTCGCGGATACATAAACCGGAAGCACAGCGACTCTGTGCCACGTCTGCATCCGGATGCTGCGCCGCCGCAGGTTACTAGATAATGTTGATTCGTAAGAGCACTGCCGTAGCCGTGCCTTATCTTGCACTAATGTTACATTTTCGACGTTAATTGTTTCAATTCTTCGTTTAATTGTTATATGTATAGTATCCATTGTTATATGTATAATATAAGGTACTATGTTGCAATATACTGTATTTTATTATGAGAACAGCTTCACAGTAACTAACTTTATTGGCAATACAGTCTTCGCTGCAATATCTGGTCAGCCGCCTTTGAGCAATACAAAATACAAATATAGCTAGGGTGCCATACACTTGACTCAAGGAAAAACCAAGGCCCCAAATGAGCCGAAAATAAGTGTCAGCAAAATGTTGGTAGATATATTTCATGAATTATATACAAAGTTTAACAGAGATATACCATACATTGAAACATGCTCCTCAACTTGAAACCAGGGACATGGCTACTGATCCAGGACTGATAAATCATGGTACCAGCCACGCATACTGTAGGTCAGTCAGTACCATAAACATTTGTGCATCCATAAGAGAAAGAGACCAGTCAGACATTTTTTACAACATTTTCCATTATAAAAAAACCTGCGACAAACACGTTTGGATTTTGATTTATTACATTACATTATAGGCATTTGGCAGACGCTCTTATCCAGAGCGACGTACAACAAAGTGTTAACCGTAGTCAAGAACAGTTTAGCTGAAAGCCACCCTAGTGGGAAGTACAATTCCTGGGTGCTAGGAGCAACCACATAGTTAAACTAGGACCCTGTAGGTAAATCTGTAGCCACAATTCAGAGGTAGCAGTAAAGCACTCAATGCAGGAAATAATGCCTAAGCCTAATACAGTACATAAACAAGTAGACGTGTAAACTAAGCAACTATGTCCCTAAGTTAACAAAACCGGACTACGGGGAGAGGTGCACCCTGAAGAGGTGAGTCTTCAGTCGCCGCTGAAGGTGGCTAGGGTCTCAGCTGTTCTGACTTCCACAGGAAGGTCATTCCACCATCGTGGAGCCAGAACCGACGAGACGTGACCCGGGAAGCGCAGGTGCGGAGGGGGAGGTGCTAGGCGTCCTGAGGTAGCCGAACGGAGAGGTCTGGCAGGTGTGTAGGTTTGAAGATCTTGGTGAGGTATGTTGGGGCTGATCCCTTGACTGCCTGGTATGCTAGGACCAATGTCTTGAATTTGATCCGAGCTATCACAGGCAGCCAGTGGAGGGTAGTGAGCAGAGGGGTGGCATGGGAGTGTCGAGGAAGGTTGTAGATCAGACGGGCCGCAGCGTTCTGGATGAGTTGCAGGGGTCTGATAGCAGATGCGGGAAGGCCAGCCAGGAGCGAGTTGCAGTAGTCCAAGCGGGACAGTACCATTGCTTGGACCAGGAGCTGGGTAGAGTACGTGGTAAGGAAGGGACGGATCCTCCTGATGTTATACAGGAGAATCTGCACGCCCGGCTTACCGCTGCAATGTTCTTTGATAGGGACAGCCTGTTGTCCATCACCACACCGAGATTCTTCACGCAGGGTGATGATGTCACCAGGGTGTCACCTAGAGAAATGGAGAAATCAAGGTGGGGAGAGTTTAGGGCAGGAATGAAGATTAGCTCTGTTTTACCTGGGTTGAGCTTTAGGTGGTGACTGTCCATCCAGCTCTGAATGTCCCCAGGCAAGCAGCGTGCGGGTAGAGACCTGAGTGTCTGATGGGGAGAAGGAGAGAAAGAGTTGAGTGTCATCAGCATAACAATGGTAAGATAAGCCGTGGGCAGAGATTACAGAGCCAAGGGAGCGGGTGTACAGGGAGAAGAGAAGGGGACCGAGGACTGAGCCCTGTGGAACCCCGGTGGGGAGGAGCAAGGCGGTGATACTTTACCAGCCCAGGCAACCTGGAAGGAGCGACCGGAGAGGTAGGACTCGATCAGGCGAGGGCTGTACCGCAGATCCCTGTTGCTGCCAGGGAGGACAGGAGGATGGAGTGCTCCACAGTGTCGAAGGCAGCGGAGAGATCAAGCAGGATCAGGATGGAGGAGAGGGAGGCGGCTCGTGCGGTGTGAAGAGCTTCATTGACCGAGAGGAGAGCGGTTTCTGTTGAGTGGCCAGGTCTGAAGCCGGACTGGTAGGGGTCCAGCAGGTTATTTTCTGTAAGGAAAGCAGAGAGTTGGTGAGATACCGCTCTTTCGAGGGTTTTAGACAGGAAGGGGAGGAGGGATACTGGGCGATAATTCTGGATAACTGAGGGGTCTAGAGTGGGTTTTTTCAGCAGAGGGGTGATATGGGCCCTTTTGAAGGGCGAGGGGAAACAACCAGAAGACAGGGAGGAGTTCACAAGGAGGTGACAAATGGGAGGATGTCAGGTGTGATCGCCTGGAGGAGGGATGAAGGGATAGGGTCGAGGCACAAGTGGTAGGGCGGTGGGAGAGGAGGAGGTGGGAAATATCAGAGTCTGAGAGGAGAAAAAGAGGAAGCAGGGGGAGGGCACAGAGGGGAGTGGAGGGCACCGCGGGAGTGGAAGGCACAGAGGGAGTGGAAGGCACAGAGGGAGTGGAGGGAGCAGAGGGAGCAGAGGGAGCAGCGGGAGTGGAGGGCACAAAGGAGCTGCGGATGTCTGCAATTTTCTCCTCGAAGAAAGCAGCAAAGTCATCTGCGGTGAAGGGGGACTGAAGTGGGGGAGGAGGTGTGCTGAGGAGAGAGGAGAAAATAGAGAACAGTTGACGAGGTTTAGATAAAGAATTTTGAATTTTAGTTTGGTAGAAGATTGCCTTAGCGGCAGTGACAGCAGAAGAAAACACAGACAGTAAAGACTGATAGGATGAAAGGTCGGACGAGTGCCTGGATTTGGCCCACTTCCTCTCAGCAGCACGGAGGCTGACCCGGGAGGTGCGCAGGGTGTCGGACATCCAGGGACTAGGAGGGGATGAGCGTGCAGGTCTAGGGAGAAGAGGACAGAGAGAGTCAAGTGCAGAGGACATGGATGAGATTAAGGTGGAGGAAGCGGTGTCAGTGGGGAGTCTAGAGAATGCTTTAAGGGGGGGGAGGGAAGCAGTGACAAGGGGAGCGAGGGAGGAGGGTGAGAGGGAGCGAAGGTTACGACGGGCAGTGATGGTGGGTGTTGGAAGAGGGGAGGGAGGATGGGGGACAAGGGAGAGGGAGAAGGAAATGAAATGGTGATCAGATGTATGCAAGGGGTAACCGTGAGGTTGGAGCAGGGGCAGTTCCTCAGGAAGGTCAGGTCTAGGAGGTTGCCCGCCTTGTGGGTAGTGGGGGAGTTTTGCAGGGAGAGGTCGAAGGAGTGGAGTAGTGGTAGGAAGGCAGCAGACTGGGGGGCCTCTAAGTGGATGTTGAAGTCTCCCAGGAGGATCAGCGGGGTGCCGTCCTCAGGGAAGGAGCTGAGCAGGGTGTCAAGCTCGTCGAGGAAGCATCCCAGGGGCTCTGGTGGACGATAAACAACAACAATAGAGAGTTTAGTAGGATAGGTGATGGAGACAGGGTGGCATTCAAAGGAGGATATAGACAGGTTGGAGAGGGGAATAACTGAGAACTTCCAAGCGGGGAGATAAGCAAACCTGTACCACCACCACGGCCGGATGGCCAGGGGGTGTGGGAGAAGGTAGGCGGACGAGAGGGCAGCAGGAGTAGCGGAGTTGTCAGGGCTGATCCAGGTCTCGGTGAGGGCGAGAAACTGGAGGGACAGGAGGGGAGGCATAGGCAGAGATGAAGTCAGCCTTCTGTGTGGCCGACCGACAGTTCCATAGCCCCCTGAGATTGTGAAGCTGTCACAAAGGGTCATGGGGGGTAGGAGAGGTTGGAGAGGTTCCGTTGTCGCGGGAGGGTGCGACGCTGGAAGCGCGTACTGAATGGGAGAGAGCAGACTGTTATGGGGTGCGGGCACATTCTGTGAGGGAGCGACGCCGCTCTGACAAAGGTAAAAGAGATCACAGACAGGTGGACACAATAACGTGGTAATTGCACGGATTAGTCTTTACAATTCGCTGCAATCAAACTAACGATGACTCAAAATTAAGAATAACACGGCTAATCAAGATCCGTAATAGCAAAATAAGTACAAAGTAGACTACGCAAAGTTTACGAAACTACAGATAACTAACAGATCAGTCAAACTAACGCGGTAAACTCTATAAAAATACTAAACACGCCAGAAGTAAACAAACAGCGGATCAATTCAGAACACAGGCAAACACTTTCATTTATGTTGCCTTTTGCTCACTTGTTGTGCATGGCCATATTTTTTAATATTCAAATTTGGAACACTTCTTCACTATGGTGAATAGTGTATACCAAATTGGACTTTGATTGGAAAAACGTTTAAGGAGACATTGGAATTTGAATATTTTTGTGCAGTGTCTTTGTGTGTCCATAGATGATGTATGCAGCCTCAACTGTGAACACATTCAGTGGGATGCGGACAGATGTATTTTCGTTAATATGCTATATTATTTAGGAAGTGAATCATCCAATATGGCAGAAATCAATGGGGTGCTGAATGTGACATAACACAGGTCCATGATGTTATCATGGTCTTATTCATTTGTCATAAACCACCCACGTTTTTTTCTTCACCTTCCTTTTATCGCCTTCTCATCTGTTTCTAAACTGCCCCTTTTTAAACCTGCGATAGCACTCTTTTGACAGAGAAACAAGCAAAACAATGTGAATTGAACAAGAATCCTTTTTATTTGGGATTTGACAAATAGGCTACATATCCTATGTCTTGTAACTGTTATACGTGTATTTTGTGAGTGGCATAAAATATACTTTTATTATTTATCTTCATAGAAAATATGACGTTTTTATTTTCAGTGTGGGAGTTATTGTAGTGCTTGGGCCCACCGACCATATTCTGATAAAATGTTTGGCCAGTGGTCAATTGTTGTTGCCTACCCCTCCTTTAGAGTAACAAATGAGAACAACAACAATGTTACAGCACTGCCACTTAAGCCTACAATTAACCTTTTTTTAAACTAAGTTGGAATTACAAAAGGTACTAAATTACACTATCAATATTAATAAGGTTTACACTCTAAGCCTTTCACTGTAGTTCACTATGACACTGATTGGATGGGAAGGTAAGGCTTTCTGATTATTTAGGTGGAGTGTATGAAAATAACAGCCACAAAGTCCTCAAAACAGAAATTATGACATGGTGGTTAAAAGTTAGTAATATTTTAACCTCTCAAATCTCATGGCTGAACCCCAGTTTTCCAGGCATTGACTGGAAACAAGCTTGAAGTGGCATTATCATTTTATGAAATTACAGCAGAGTTGTTCCCCGCTCGCCCATTAACACAGATACGGTTACACTACATTAAGTCACTACATTTTTAGTTCCATTACTGTAACAAATCCTTCCCAGGAATCATTGCCAAGTGTAATAATATCCAGCTGCAGAAAGATTTCCCTCTCATATACCTATTACCCAGTAAATCAAATAGGCCTGTCTATTTCTTATAAACACAAGTCAGAGTTTACATTTATCTGTTTTTTTTGTTTGTTTTTTTTGTTTGTTGTTGTTTTTTATATCCAGAATATACTGTACTGGCTCGCTTTAGTGTGCAGCATCTTATGTAAACATTTAGCGTGGTTTACACCTTGAATTGTACGGACAAGGTTTTCCCTTAGAAGAATCTGATGGATTTGCTTTTGGGTCTTAGGTGTACAACTTGTCTCCTACCTGAGGAATATTGACTACATTAGCTGCTTTCTGCCCAGAATTTGGTTGTTACAGAATTTGTTTGCAAATCCACCTGTTCGGGGGAGTATTTGAATTTAAATTCCTCAGATTCGCTCTGCTTTCACATTTGCCCCAGTAATCACATTCCAAGCACAAACGGATGGCCATTTGAATGTTGATACCATATGACAAAGTATGCTTCAGTTACTTTGTCTGATTGATTAGCCAATCCTGAGCCAGCAGAGATCTGAGCAGTAGTACCCACACATTTGTATTACGTAAGGTGGACGTTAGGTGGAAGACTGGACTGATATGTCATTATTTTCCCAAAGGACAAAGAGCATTGAGGAGATGAAAAAAATTAACTGTTATAGTTGTTTTCATGTTACTTTATGTACCTTTTGCAAGCAACAGTATACATTTTATTATGTAATATTTGCGAGAAACAGTTCACTTGTTCAGAAAATGAAGCACATCAAGTTTACCCAAGCACCCATTGGTAACACTTTCTCTCACACGTTGTGGAGTTATTGCAGCCCCCCTCCCACTTGAATTTGTCTATGCTCCCCTACTTTTGTGCGCAGCAGAGCTCACTAGAATCATTTTCCTAAAATAGCCCCCCACCACCCCACACCTCCCCCAGCAGCATGTTAGTAGGCATTCAGAGACAAAAGCTCTGGAAAGACTGGACTATTTTTGGAGGGACTGTCAGCATCCTTCGGCTGTGCAGGGGCCTGGATTGACAGGACAAGTGTGGCAGATAGGGAGGGCTGAGTCCTACCCTTCGTAGCTTAGCATTCCACAGTGAGCACCCTTCTCTCTCTCTCTCTCTCTCTCTCTCTCTCTCTCTCTCTCTCTCTCTCTCTCTCTCTCTCTCTCTCTCTCTCTCTCTCTCTCTCTCTCTCTCTCTCTCTCTCTCTCTCTCTCTCTCTCTCTCTCTCTCTCTCTCTCTCTCTCGCTTTCTCTCCCTCTCTCTCTTTCTCTCTTTCTTTCCACTCCCCCAGCCTTGCCACCGGGGTGTGTGCTGTGTGTGTGTGTGTGTGTGTGTGTGTGTGTGTGACTTTCTTGACCCAGGTGCCCAGGTCCAAGGGGAAGAAGAGCAGTGCTGGACATCGCAGTGCCAGGAGAGGAAGCTGGGTCATTGAAGGAACAACGTTAGGCATGGGACGACGCTAAGAGGAGTCCCCACAGACAGACAGACAGAGACATACCAAGCGCTAAAGACACACGTACCTGTAGAGAGGGAGCAACGATACGGAACAATGGTGGCAGAGGAGATTTTGATTACCCTGTCTGGGGGCGCACCCTGGGGTTTTCGACTACAGGGGGGTGCTGAGCACAAGAAACCCCTACAAGTGGCTAAGGTAAGGGGCTGGGGATCAGGACGGGGGCAGAAGAAGACGATGAGCTGGAGTAGCAGGCTGTAAATGAGTCAGGATTTAACGGTGGTTTTATATTTTATTTCCCCCTCCATGTTTTACATTCTTTCTGGCTACCTGATGGCTTTCGCAGTGGTTAGTGTCACATAACACCAAGATTTTGTTTTTAGTGGAGCTCTGAATTGATTATTACATGTTGTCAGGGAGACGAGAGGTGCAGGACCAGTGAGTCATGTGTCCAGATAGCATTGGTCTTCAAAGTTTTTTTGACCTGTGAACTTGTGGCAGTGATTGTTGGGCACATCTTTTATTTTTGTTTCAAAATTGTGTGCTTAATTATTATTACGTTTTTTATATTATTATTTTTCAGATTCACTCTTTTCCCCTCCCTCACCAAGTACAGAAAGGTAAAACTGATATCTGTAATTAAAACTGTAAAGGCTTATTTCTGCTATTTAAAGTCTCTTCCTGATCATGGAATACCTCCACCAATTATATAATATTCCTGGTATGGTGGTTAATACATTACAGATCCCATACATGTGGGTGAAGCATGTTAAAGCTGAGCCAGGTCTGTTGAAATGTTCAATCATGGAACCTGGAGTCAGTAACCTGGCTGTGTCTTGTCTTGAGCCCTACTGTATGTTGGGAATTCCATGTATGCTACAATCAAAATGGTGAATCAGGTGGTTTTTACACCCGTCACTCATTTACATTTATTTTGCTCTCTGTAGGGAAAATATTGTTCTGAAGTAAATAGGTTTGGTGTACGTTTGATTCCATTGCTGGTTTTGCCAGGTCTGGAAATTATCATTCACAGAGTGGAAGAAATTCTTGTGGATGATGAAACTAATCCCTCAGGACAAATTCCTACTTACAACAGATAGTACAAACCTTCCCATTTTAAATCTTTGTGAAATCAGTATGGCCAAATCTCTGTACTGGGTGCAGGTGATAATAATTGTTTCATGTTTGTGAAGGCCAAACACTTTGGTAAATGGTCAAATACACACTTTGGGGTCACCGGTCCTTGACCACAAGTTCCACTTCATCCAATGCTGAGGGAGCTCTTTGCTGGGGGGAGAGAGAGAGAGAGATAGCACTCTCTTCGCACTTTGACAGTCATTCGGCTTTCCTCATTACCAAAATATTTATGGAGATTCCTCCCTGAGCACCATCTGCCTGGTGGCCCAGCTCAAGCACAGAATAGAGTTACCCGGGTATATATACACGGGGGGCAGTTGGTGTCTGTTTGACTGTGCAAAATGTGTTTCCTCTGATCAAAGGGCTATTCTGGGTGGTTGAGCCTCGCAGAAGCCAGGGCTGATGGGATTGGCCCTAAGGCCAGGAAAGGTTTGTTTCTTTGTACCATGTTAAAAAGACTTCCAAGGAACACTTTGGCTCTGTCATGGGATACGGAAAGCCACCGGACCACGTTAAAGACTCGAGAGTGAACTCTCTCCTGTCGTTTCGCAAGGTGACTTTCCTGGGATACAGCCGCCTCTCCTTTTGGAGCGTGGCCTTTTGCCGTCAAGTGCCGGCTCTTAAATGTGCTATTCTCATCCTCCGGCCACTGTGATAGCATGATAAATGTGGATGTTAAACAACCTCTACCCCCACAGGACCTGCCCTAAAACAACCCACTGCTTCGGTGTGCGCATACACACACACACACAAAATGTCTGCTATAACCTCTTTAATTCCATCCCATTCCATTTCCAGTTCAATTGTGTGGTCTCCTGTGCAATGAAGACCTCCAGACTGTTCAGGGATGTAAGCCAAGCTCTCTGACTGTGTATATTATTCTGTTGTGGCTATTTTAAAAATAGTTGACCCCTGACCCGTGGAAGGCATTTGGGATCTGCTTAAAAGCATGTCTGCCGGCCCCCCTCCCCCACACACACAGGTGGGAACATGAGGGGTTCAACAAGGGGCATATCAAATGGGGGGGGGGGGGGTTATTTAAAGGGCCAACAGTTGCGGTCACAAGAGTAGGGCATTCTGTTCCCACAACTCCCACAGAACTTTCCAACAGAAAATATTGTGAATTCGTAAATGAATACTATAAACGTCTGGCCAACCTCCAGGATGTGAAGCCCTCTCTCCCAATGAGGCATGCAGAGCTAGCAGTTGGGTAGAGTTATTAGTCAGGAATTTAAGCTTTGGATTAAAAGCTTTGTCAAAACCACAGAGTTTTCAGAGATAGGTAGACCAGTAAACAGATAGGTAAACAGTGGAATTACACTCTTATTAATACAGTGTAAGACAATTAAGACCAGGGTCCACACTTTTCTAATTTGATTGCCAGCTGTTTGTTAGCACGCCGGTTTCCTGGCAAATGCTGAAATCCCTTGATATCACAATATTTTCCAAAGGGACACCAGGTCACCAACATCTACCGCTCATGGAGTAACTCTGGTGACAGGGCAACGATACTAAGCTGCCCCCTTGTGGTGCACACGTATATAGCAGGAAGTAGTATAAGGTTTGTGGCATCTGTATTGAGCAGGCATGTGCCATTTACATTGAGGAGTTGACACATACTACATTAACACCCCCTCCCCTCCAAAAATCAAGCTTTATCTCAGTTTTTTATGTTCATACGATGACTGCTCAAGAGGTCAGAGAGAGAGAGCGAGAGCGCTTTTTGGATCTCCATTCCTTTTAAAGAACATTTGCCTGCCTTGAATTTACGTGACTGAATAGGTTTGCATTGTCGCCACAGCAACAGTAACTGGGTTGTTTGCAGCACCAGTTAACCTTCGCTTCTCATGGCGGGTTTCTGCCAGTCATTACATCTGTCCACAGGATGTTCATTCGTCTTGAAAGCTTTCCCAAAGGGGAGTGTTTTTGTTTGCCCACTGGAGCCCACATAATGAGATTGCTTAATGTTGGGGGGTCTTGTGTTTCTGGCCACAAACTAATTTGTGGTACACAGCTTTTAAGGTTGGCCTTTGCCAGTGTTTCGTGACCCTTGTTCATCGGAACATTGTGTATTCCGGCTCTCTGGGTGAACTAAATAATTAGGTTGCATTGAACTGTATTAAATAATGATCTTGAAAATTATCTGCTGTTAAATGTGTTGTCGGATGAGAGTTTGTACTTACATACATTTTAAACAAAGCTTACTTATTCAATTTAACTGATAGAGATTAATCAGTTGTTCAGTTAATTAAGGCCTAGAACAATAAACAATAACAATAACAATAACGTACATAAAAATAGTTTCCAACACAATTAAAAAAGTTGCCCCACGTTTGTTTAAGGGAAAGATGTTAACCTAAATGAACATTTTATGAACACCTACTCTACTTCTATGAGAAAAAAACAATACCTCTCAAAACAATTTCTTGATAAAAGGCATGTATAGCTGCTTAACTGTCAAGAAACAGCAAATATAGGTCAGTGGGAGTGTTTCTCCACAATGCAGAGGCATTACTACATTGCCAGAAGGCTAGGCTCCATGGGAAAGGGGAATAGCATGCCACAATGATCGTCACAATGATGTCACCCTGCCTGACAGGCGTGATCGCTACGGTGTCATTAGTTTACTTAGCAGACGGCCTTATCCAGCATGACTAAAAGTACATGGCTTACATATTATACATTTATACACCACAATATTTCCATCAGCATTTCAGGTCAGAGTCTGTTTGAAGTTCAGTTCCTTAACTGAAGTGTGTGCGCTCTGCATCCTGGAGTTATAAAGGGGGAAATAGATGAACTAATGTATTGGGAGCAATTGGTTTGGTGCATACGCACATCTATCCTTTCCCCTTTCCCACATCCAGCTGTAAGAACTCCCTCTGTGGTGGTTCCCCGGCTCTGCTGTAGCTTGGGGCCGTTAGTTCGATTAGGAGCGCAGTGTGAGAATAGACTCTGGGCAGCATCTGAGCGGCGTCTGAAAAAGGAAATAAAAATCATCTCTCGTAAGAGCCATTGGTTCCTACTCCTCTGTTCTTGAGTCGCCGGACGCAGCGGTCTGGTGCTCTGGGAGACTGAGGAAGGCACTCCTGTGCATTCCTGGGCAATGTTGGCGTACAGGCATTTGCACGGTGTCCATTTAGAAATGACTTCTTCATTACATACAACGCCAAATGGCTTCCTGGAATGGAAAGCACCTTAGAGCAGCTCTGAAAATAGCCGATACGCTGGTACAGTACCGTATAATTCATAGCACATGACAGTGTTATGGCTAACCTTATATAAGCGGAAAAAAGAAACCTTTCTCATCATGAAGGGCAGATACCAGGGCCTGTATGTACAAAGATTCTAAGAGTAGGAGTGCTGATCTAGGATTAGTTTAGCCTTTTGGCTTATAATGGATATGGTTAGGATATGGACAGGGGAAACCTGATCCTAGGTCAGCACTCCTACTCTTAGAATCTTTGTACATACGGCCCCAGGTCTCTCATTACTGTGGTTGTGGTGTTTATGTCTCCCCCTTCTGGTACAGGTACGGAGGCGCAGCAAGGCGTGCCGGGCAGGCCTGCGAGAGTCTGACGAGCTTCTGTCCATCAATGAGAAGTCGTGCGGAGGGCTGTCGCACGCCCAGGCTATGAACCTGATTGACGGAGGCCCAGGAACACTGCACATATGCATAAAGAGGTCAGAGCTGCATGGACCACTGGATTATTGGTCCAGCCAGGATTTCAATGAACTCTAAGTGCTGTCATTATTAATACTTGTATACATAACTTCCAGTGCTACTGCTGATACCTTTAGTAGTTCATTTACATAGATGTCATATGTTTGGGAGATGTATCGATACTGGGAACAAAGTGTGATTTTATTTAAACACTGTACGGCCTGTAACTGTCTATTGTATTAAATGTGATATGTCATACATTTTATGTGAGCCCCTGAAATGCAAAATAAATTCCTGGAAAAGCAATTAAATCTAAGGAAAGGGTGAGGTGGACTTCCGTACACGTGGACTACCTCTGAATTTTATGATGTAATTCCTACCACTGTGACGTGAAACGTGTGCCATGTAAGCTCAGGGAGATCCCACAAACCAGTTTCTCACACAAATATCTGTTTCTGAGGTAACCTTATCTTGTAAAGGTATGTTTTATCTCCACATCCCGCGGAGGTTGTTCTGAACTTCGGCGTAACGGTAAACTCCAACCGCGGTAAACTCTGTCACGTCCCTGCAGGGCCCCGTCGGGTTTCCAGTCCGTGGTGCTGCTGACCCGATCCCCCTCGCCCCGCATCGACAAGGAGTACCGCAAGGCGGTGAGGGAGGTCCGCCGGGGGGCGCTGATGTCCCCAACGGGAGGGGAGGAGTCATCCCGGCGGGAGTGGGTGACGTCGCCGCCCGACAGCGAGGCCTACTACGGCGAGACGGACAGCGACGCGGACACGGCGTACGAGCGGCAGCGCCGGCAGAAGCGCCGCAGCCCCAGCGGCTCGCCCGCCAAGATCGGCGGGAGGGCGTCGCCGGAGGAGACCTCGGAGATGAGCGGCTACGAGAGCGCCCCCGACGCCCAGGTGTGCCTCGCCCCCTCGCCGCCCCAGCAGAGCAGCCCGCCCGGCGTCGCCCGCAGGGAGGTGATCTACCAGCCCCCTGACTCGGAGAACTCTCCTGAGAACTCCTCCTCCAGCGCTGAGGACCAGAGCCCCCTGGACGGTCAGGGGCCCAACGAGGTGGACAGCGGGTTCCAGGAGCCGCCCAGCCTGCCCCCCCTGGTCTCCCCGGAGCGGGCCAGGGAGGCCCTCCTCCTGGCGTCCCGCGGGCAGTTGGTGCCCATGGTGGGGCCCGTGGACAACCCCGTGGCCGAGGAGTTGACCGTCACTTACATGGACAAAGCCAAGCAAGCTAGTGAGTACCGGACCCCCCCTGACTCACCCCTCGTAGTCATGAGGTTTTGAGTGTAATACACTGCATGGCACTTCTTATGAGGTTTGTTAATAACATAACATAACATATGCCATTTAGCAGACGCTTTTATCCAAAAGTAGTGAATGCATACATTTTTCAGTATATGTGGCCCCAATGGGAATAATATAATGTCTAGTGTAATGTAGCGTGGTATATAGCATAATGTAGGTATTGCAGTCGAAGCACCACAGAGCAAAGATGAGGGAAAAGACAAACCCCACCCCCCAGCGCTAACCCTAACACTTCCCGCTCACTGTAGTGGTCAAGGAAGTACGCTTTGTAATCGTGAGGTGTCTTTTGTTTTTCAGACCCCCCCCACTATAATGTGAGTGTAATACATTACATAACTCAAGTTGTGAGGTGAAATAATCGTAGTCTTCTGACGGAAATATTTGACATAAAAGGCCGACCAGTGAAAAGCCCAGTGGTTTGACAGTGTTTTTGAACGACAAATTAAAAGTACGATTAAGCATTTGGAATGTTAGACGTATACCTCTCTTTGAGTGGAATTGTGCGATGCAAGGCATTATATAGTCATCGTAATATGATTTTTCCGTATGAGCGGCAAAGGAAGCACACATTCACGTTATGACCTGCCTGAAGGCACCTGCTGTTTTTACAACCTTGCTGAGCTTGTGTCCAGCAGGTGGCGCTAAAGGTAATTAATACAAAAATATAATGTGATTATTGACTTAGCTGCCTTGCATTGCAGACCATTCTGAGCTGTGGACCTTTTAACAAATAAAGTTTTTAAAATGTATTTTATGTGACATGAAGTCATAGGAAAAAAAAGTTGAGCTGAAAGAAGACCTTTCAACCCCCCCCAATCTGGTAAACATAGTCTACGTACCTCTACGGTGCATTTGATACGGTTTCAGAAGGGAGGAAATAGAATACATCTCCTCTGCCCATTGAGAGGAAAAAGCTACAAATAGGAGATTGTTAGCACAGGAAAATGTGGTGACTGTACACATGGTCATCTCTCACAGAGAACACGTGCTGGCAGTCGTGATGAATTCCGCCAAATAACTGCAATTTACTGTAATGCGGTGATGAGTGCTTTTGCGTGACAGAGGGCCTTCCCACACAGGAGCTCCTGAGGGGCTGTGGAGCTGTGTCTCTGGGCCTCTGGGGGGGGTACACTGGAGAGGCCTAGAGGTGGAGCCCTAGGCTATATTCTATATTTGCAATGTGACTCAGTCAGATAATACGAGTCCTACACCCCACCCCAACGCTGAGAAATACATTTCCAGCTGCTGTCTGCTATCAAGGTCTGATGTAGACAGAGCTTGTTTTCTCTTTTTGCTCTCTCTCCCTCTCTCTCTCCCCCTTTCTCTCTATCTCTCTCACTCCCTCTCTAATTGCTAATTGCCTTTTTTCTCTATCACACTTTGTCTATCTGTTTCTCGAGGCCAACACACACACACACACACACACACACACACACACACACACACACACACACACACACACACACACACACACACAGATACACACACAAACAGACATACAGACACACACACATACACACAGACAGACAGACAGACAGACAGACAGACACATACACACATGTACACAGACACACGCACACAGACACACGCACACACACACACACACACACACACACACACACACACACACACAGACAAACACACACACACACACATACACGCACACACACACACACAGACAAACACATAGACACACACACATACACGCACACACACACAGACAGACATTCACTGTGGGGCCATTAGCTCAAGTGCCATTAATAGCAGCTGCAAATGGCACGCCAATCAATGTGATACATGTAACCGATGGCTGATATACTGCACAGAAAGATCAGGGATTCTCACAGCTGTGTAAGGTGTCCTCGTGTGTCACTCATCCTGACTGCAGGAGCAGAGTGATGGGCTGATCACAGGTCTCCCAGTGTCTCCCAAACAAGCCTTTGAGGAGAGAGAGAAAACATTTCTTCTGAAGAACACAACAGGAATACGGTGTTTCTTTTTTTCTAAAACTTATTTCACATTTTTCCAGTTTTTCTCCCATTTTGGTTGCCCTCTATTTATTTCAATTCACCCTCCCCCACAAGTCCGCCACCCGTCTTCCGGGTCGAGACACTCTTTCCGGGCCTATAGATCCTCCTCTTCCGAGACGGAATTCTACCATGGATGCCTTTTCCTGCTCCTCGACGGACTCGTGCCGGCTCCCCCTCCCCCTGGAGGACAGCCAATTGTCCCCTCCAATCAGGGCTGATGACCAGGGCCAGGAATACGGTGTTTCTGATGGGAGCAAGGAAACTATTGGTTGATTGATTCGATTGCTTTGATTTGGCTAGGTTCAGATTATGGGGCTAATATCTCATTAGCAAATGTCCCACCATGCTGGTACCCCTATGGTCTCACTAACACTACACCAAACTGCCAGCCCCAATACCTCAATTGAGTGGGGCCTATATGATGGAAGGACAGTGAAACACAAAATCAATGAATCATGCTGCAGGCACTACACATGGGTTTGTTAATGTAACATATCCCGCATAGTACAACATGAAGCACCACAGAGCAGATATGTGGTCAAGAGACGAAACCCACCACCCCCTTCACCCCCATAAGTCTGTGTGCCCTCTCCCAGGCTGCTATTCTTAGTCACCACAACCCCCCAACCCCACCAAGATGAGCTGTCCCATCGGTGTCAGTCACTTACGCAGAGTAAATAAATCACATTTAAAAAAAATAGCGTAGCCATAACGGAATGTCCTATGTCCTATGTCCTAGGCTATGGGTACGTTGTCGTTCATCCCCCCCTTCAGGACAGGTGTGTGCATGTGTGTGTGTGTGTGTGTTGTTTTTATATAAATCACTCATTAACGTCATTCCCATTTCCATTGATTCATGTAGGGAGAGCATGTGTGTGTGTGTGTGGGGGGGTGGCGGGGCTGTATCTGTATCAGAGAGACAGGTGGAGAGAGACAGTGGAGGTGGCTGTGACCCCTGATCTGAGCCTTACAGCTGCTCCTCTCTGTCAGCGTGGGTGAAGCAATAACAGGACGAGCCGATGAATACATAGCGATTTGGTTAGCAGGCCGGCCGTGTCACATTTCACCTGTCACCTGTCACCGAGACACAAGGTGGGTGGGTATGCAGGGTCCGGAGAGAGAGGTGGGGGGGGCTTGTTAGTAATGGAGTTTATGGAAGCCATTGTCAAAACGTCATTCTAGTTATGGTTTAAAGAGGTACTGTGGAAATATATGTCAGCCCATCTCAGAAAACTGGAGTACGGTCTGCTCTGTTTGGAAGGATGAACAAGGACCAGCTTTAAGGAGACAGAAACAGAAGTGTGGTTAAAATCAAACATTGAGCGGCACTTACTGGAGTGACGGGCCTTACAGTGTGGAACACCAGTGCACCCGCACATGCATTCAGTAGTAGTGTGTGATAGAAAAGGCACTCTACCGTGTACAGTGGGTGTAATAAGTATTCACCCCCTTTGGCATTTTTCACATTTTATTTTCTTGCTTCATGGAATCAAAATGAATTTAATTGGGATTTTGTGCTATTGTGCTATTGTTGTACCATGGACAGTTTCTCCCACCTCTGCCATGGAAGACCGTAACTCCATCAGAGTTGCCATAGGCCTCTTGGTGGACTCCCTAACAAGTGCCCTTTTCACACGGATGCTCAGTTTTGTAAGATGGCCTGTTCTAGGCAAATTCACAGTTGTGCCATATTCTCTCCATTTCTTCATGATGGACTTAATGGAGCTCTGGCGGATATTCAAAGTCTTTGAAATGAAATGTCCTTCCCCTGATGCAAAGTGGAAAGATCTGGAGTGGCCCAGTCAAAGCCCATACCTAAATCCCATTGATAATCTGTGGAAAGATTTGAAAATTGCTATTCCCCGACGATCCCCATGCAACCTTGTGGAGCTCGAGCAATTTTGTAAAGAAGACTGGGTGAAAATTGTCCAGATGTACAAAGCTGGTAGAGACTTACTCAAACAGACTCACAGCTGTAATTGAAGCTAAAAGTGCTTCTACCAAGTATTACGTCAAGGGGGGTGAATACTTATGGAATCAATTATTGTCTGTATTTTGTTTGTAATTCATTACAAAAAAGCTTTGAAGTTGTTTTTTTTGTTTGACATTATAGAGTATTTTGTGTTGATCGGTGGCAAGAAATCCCAATGAGATCCCTTTTTATCCCATGAAGTAAGAAAATAAAATGTGAAAAATGCCAAAGGAGGTGAATATTTATCATACCGACTGTATGTGTGTGAGGTTTTCGTACACCTTTGTGTGAGGGTTTGGAAGAACGTGTTCATGTTTAAGCATTTCATATGTGTCTGCGCAAGGTTTTTAGCAAAGTACATGTGCACCTTGTATATAACATATACAGTGGGGAAAATAAGTATTTCACCCCCTGCTGATTTTGTGAGTTTGCCCCCTTACAAAGAAAGGAACGGAACGGTTGGTCTATACATTTCATGGTAGGTTCATCTTAACAGTGACAGACAGAATATTTTTAAAAATCCCAGAAAATCACATTATATGAATTTTAAACATTTATTTGTGTTTTATTGAGGAAAATAAGTATTTCACCCCCTAGCAAAACAGCAAGAATTCTGGCTCCCACAGACCGGTTATGTGACCAGGAGGCACACAGATTAGTCCTCTTACTTAATTAGTACTCCTAATTAAGTACTCGTTACCTGTATAAAAGACAACTGTCCACAGAATCAATCAATGAATCAGATTCCAACCTCTCCACAATGGGCAAGACCAAAGAATTGTCTAAGGACATCAGGGACAAAATTGTAGACCTGCACAAGACTGGAATGGGCTACAAGACCATTGGCAAGTAGCTTGGTGAGAAGGAGTCAACTGTTGGTGCGATAATTAGAAAATGGAAGAAACACCAATTGATCATCAACCTCCCTCGGTCTGGGGCTCCACGCAAGATCTCACCTCGTGGAGTGAACCTGATCATGAGAAAGGTGAGGGAACAACCCAGAATTACACGGCTGGAGCTTGTTGATGATCTCAAGGCAGCTGGGACCACAGTCACCAAGATGACCATTGGTAACACACTACGCCGTAATGGATTGAAATCCTGTAGTGCCCGCAAGGTCCCCCTGCTCAAGAAGGCACATGTACAGGCCCGTCTGAATTTGCCAATGAGCACCTGGATGATTCAGAGGAGGCTTGGGAGAAAGTGCTGTGGTCAGATGAGACTAAAATCGAGCTCTTTGGCATCAACTCGACTCGCCGTGTTTGGAGGAAGAAAAAAGCTGCCTTGGACCCCAAGAACACCATCCCCACCGTCAAGCATGGCGGTGGAAACATTATGCTTTGGGGCTGTTTCTCTGCTAAGGGCACAGGACGACTTCACCGGATCGAGGGGAGGATGAATGGGGCCATGTACCGGGAAATCTTGGGTGAGAACCTCCTTCCCTCAGCCAGGACACTGAAAATGGATTTCTAAGGATTTGGAGAGGATCTGCAAGAGAGTGGGCCAAAATCCCTCCTGGGATCTGCGCAAACTTGGTGACCAACTACAAGAAACGTCTGACCGCTGTGCTTGCCAACAAGGGTTTCTCCACCAAGTACTGAGTCATGTTTTGCTAGGGGTGAAATACTTATTTTCCTCAATAAAACACAAATAAATGTTTAAAATTCATATAATGTAATTTTCTGGGATTTTTTAAATATTCTGTCTCTCACTGTTAAGATGAACCTACCATGAAAATTATAGACCGTTCCTTTCTTTGTAAGGGGGCAAACTCACAAAATCAGCAGGGGGTGAAATACTTATTTTCCCCACTGTAAGTATGTAAGTACTTTTTTGTGTAAATATATGTATATGTAGCATGTGAGTGTTTTAGAAGTGAAAGCAGAGCCTCAAATGGTTAAGTGAATTCATTACTCTTTATTACTTTCTGTGAGGCCTGTTTCCATGTCAGTTGTCATTCAAATGCTTTTAAGCACCATAAACCTTCACTTTAAGACCAACAGTGGGACAGCCACCTTAAATCTGGACTAAGGCAGTCAGTGGGACAGCAGCCATGGCAGTGAATCACAGCTCACAGCAGGGTGGGCATTGTCACTCTCTCCTGTTTTGTGTACCCGGCTAATCATGCTCCGCGTGTCCCCCGCCCGGCGATGCCTTTGACTTTGAGGCTCTCCTGTTGTCAGATGTGAGGCCGCGGGGCACGAGGCGTCATCGCCCCCAAAATGAAATATCTGCACGCTGACCCCTGCAGCTCTGGGTGTCCCGGTGCGATGACTGACAGGAGTTTGGATCTGGAAAATGGGAAAATGGGGGGTTGGGGGGGACAGAGCACACATGCACTGTGCATTGTTCCCCCCTCTACCCTCTTGTTTGGAGGAGGGAGGGGTGGTGCTGGTGTTGGGCAGACAGGTGGGCAGTGTCTGTCAGTCAGTCACATCGGCGGTAGAAATAGCTCAGAGTGACATAATGCATTTCTTTGGGCTGGTGAAATCCTCTGCTTAGACAAAAGGGCTTTAAAAGGGCCTGACGCGGGGGGTGCGGGGGACACAGGGCTGGCTGGGCTCCATCTCCGTGCCGTAGCATTCCCGAAGGCGGGGAGCACACAGCAAGGCAATATGGGGCCCACCCCTCCCCACCCGGCTAACGACACGGCGAGCCTCACATCGCCGACGAAGGCCGACAGCGGCAGAGACACCGTGTACGCAGGTAACGCGCTCCGCTCAGCAGCCCTCCACTACCGTGAGCCGGGCGGCCCGGGGGCCCTTTCAGCAAAGGGAGAGAGACAGAAACAGAGGGGGGGAGAGAGGGAGAGAGCACGCAGGAAACAGGACAACAAGCCTCTTCTACCTGGTCCGGCAGCAGTCGCCGTGCCATTGTGAGTGATGCCCAGACTGGACTGTGTGCAGCAGGTGCGTGATTGAACGCGGGGACTGTGATTGAACGAGCTGCAAGGCACCTTACCCGAGGAAGAGAAGTGTTTCCCTTTTCTTAAAAAAAGCAGGATTTCTGCTGGAATACAGGAAATATTTACAGAGCTGACTGGTCCGCAGAGCAAGGCATTTCACTTTGGCTTGGTTTAGGTTTACTGGCTTCCTTTAAGCATACGCAAATATGATCTTTTTCTGGTCTCTGCTGTCGGTGGTACGGGAATCTGCTGCTATGTACAGATCTGGTAGATCCGGTTGGATGTAGATGTAGATCCAGTTGGAGCAGTCTGTACTATGGTGAGGTTTAAGGGTGTAATGAGTAATTTTTGGACTTTGACTTGCTTCATAGTGTGACTTAGGAGATCCGGTGGTCTTAAAGTTTTTAATTTACTGTACAATTATTACCTGTTATTATGGAATAATATTAATGCAATCCTAGCATTGATGGAGGGCTTAGTGTGAGTAAATCAATCAACAAAATCTTACATTATTTTATTGCATATATTTATGGAATATAGAAAGGATTTAAAAAAATCAAAGTTTGCAATTTGTCCATTTATAATAGATTTTTATGCTGTTTAGACTGCTTTTGTGAAGGCAACAGTTCTTGATTCTTTGTGCCATTGTTGTCATCGCTTTCTCTCGTTGAGCCCCGATGCACTTCACAGTGCGAGAGGAAACAGCCCATTCATCTGCCAGCAGAGCAGGTGCAACACCCCACAGCCTATTAGTTCACTGTACGAGGAAGCAGAAGAGCACAACATTATTATTTTTGTCTGTATTATTTTTGTCTGTTTCGTTTTTTTCTAATTTAAACCAGAACTCAACTATCATAACCAGTAATGGCATGGGGAATCTGAGTGGGCAGGAAACGATTGTGTAGCCAGTCTGATGTAGGGTTGATGATTTGGTGGCCAGATGTCGAGAGTCAATCTCTTTTGTTTGGGTGTGGGGAACCCGACCAGGACGCCGTGGTTAGCGCCCCTACACCCCATACGGGACGGGATCGTTAATGATCACAGTTAGTCAGTACCTCGGTTTTAACATGTCATCCAAAGGACGGCACCTCCTTCAGCGCACTGCCACTGGCGTTGACACCGGGGCTTTGCACTGACGACGGACCACCCCAGGGTGGGTCCCAGGGCTCACAGATGACCCATGTGACATTGTGGGAAAGCTCACTTGGCGCTGTTTGTGTGCGCTGGATGTTATTCCAGGAGTTAACAGGGCCTCATCCAAAAATGCTTCGCATCGAGCTCTAAGTCTAAATAGACCGCAGGATGCGCCCCAGAGGGTCACTCTCTCCGGGTGTAGAATGCACGGGGTTATTTATAAGGGATGAGTCGTGTGATTTGTCAAGGTCCATTTTCACCAGCCAACATGTCCGACAGCTGCTTCATCCCAACTGTACGGCAAACAATGAGAGCACCGCTCCCAGAGCTGTGAAATGCAGTACATTATAAGCAAGGAGGATAGCCCTGTTTACTGTCGATGCTGTGAGTTTGTACTCTGTAACCTGGCCAATGTTAAAGTTCAGGGATGATTTGCTGGTTGTGGGGGGCTTGTTTTTATCCCGTTTGCTGTCAGTGGTCAGTGTGTCAATGGTGAATCCATACGCATCACTTGTGCGCTTGTCACCCTCTCTGACTTGCGCAATTTCGCCCATCGCATAGCATACCCGCGACGTGGCTACGTCCTGGTGACGTTATTGGCTTCTCTCTGTGCACAGGCTCGCTTAATCACGTCTCTCGCGGGGATAGAGGGGCTCTTAACCGCGGGGGCCCGTTGCCCGGGCGAGGTGCGCTCACGGTGCGGGGTGCGTGCATCGTGGCTATGCTGGCCACCCGTTGGCCTAACTTTGCCCGGGTTGTTTCTGCCACCTGATCTCACGGTGTTATCTGTGTAAAGGTCAGATCTGATTGTTTGTGAGTCATAGGAAGATCATCAGCTGTGACACCAGCGTCACGTGACAGATCAGCTCACGTTGGACGGGTCCTTTTCCCTTTTCTTTTCTCTTCTCTTATAAAATGTTTGGTGCCAGCTCATGACAAGCAGGCTGCAGTGTGTCTTTTCCGGTCAGCATAACGTCAACAGTTATATAGAAGGCATGACATCATTGCGTCGGCATGACAAAAGATTTGCCTTGTAATGGTAACGTTTCTCTCTTTCTCTATAGCTTAGTGACATATTGGGCTTTATTCCGTTCAGCATGAACACCGTTTGTCAATTTACTTCCTGATTTTGTTTTCAACATAAATTACATTACATTCATTTAGTAGACGCTCTTATCCAGGGAAACTTAGAATGAATACATTTACATCGAGTCAATGCAAAATGTGAGACTACTGTGGGTTTTTTATCAATTTTATTAAACGCTAATATGAGGGCATTGTAATTCAAGCTGTCGAACGAATACGTTAATAAGACATCATCAACATTTATTAACACCTAAAATAGACATGACTCACCTAGAGTTATGTGTGCTTCACTAATAGTAAAATGATAATGTTTTATTGAACAGAAGAAGGAAATATAATCCCACACACTACTCTTGTACTCCCTTGATAATTTGCATTCGCACGCACACACGGACAACATTTCGATCCACACGGACCTTTCATTTGGGACAATAATGAACCTTGATATAAACCGATGCAAACTATTATCATTTTTTTAAAGTTGTTTCCCGTGTGTCTGTGTCTGTGTGTGTTTGTGACCCTGGCTTCTGGTTCACACGCGGCGTGTGGATTGCCTGAATTCTGTGTGCGGTGTGTGACCCGTGTTTCTCCCCCTCTGTGTCCTGCAGAGCTGCACAGAGGCGAGAGCGGGCAGGACAAGCAGGTGAAGGAGGCCCGCACCAAGTGCCGCAGCATCGCCGCCCTGCTGACCGACTCGCCCAACCCCCACTCCAAGGGCGTGCTCATGTTCAAGAAGCGTCGGCAGCGCGCCAAGAAGTTCACGCTGACCTGCTTCGGCAGCGTGGAGGGGGGGCCGCAGCGGGGCGGGGAGGACGAGGAGGACGAGGAGGAAGATGGCATCTTCCCCGGCAGCGAGTCGGAGCTGGATGAGGATGGCTTCACCTCGGCCGCCGAGTCGGCCTGGGACAGCGATTACATGGACATTCTGGAGAGGAAGACGCCCACGGCGGGTTCAGGGGAAGTGGAGAGCCCGGGCTTGAATGCCACCTCTGGGAAGGGCGCCCAGCTCTTTGAGCAGCAGAGGAAGAGGGCGGAGGAGCGCGTGGTGGAGGAGCGCATGGCGGAGGAGCGCGTGGCGGCGGCGGTGCCCGTGACGGCGTGGCCTGAGGTGCTGCCCTCGCAGGGTCCAACGTCCATTGCGCCTGCCGCGCCCGCAACGCCCGCTGTCCACGTCGTGTCCTCCGCGCCCGCCATTCCCGCTGTGCCCGCCACGCCTGTGAGCTACAGCATGATGAACGGGGACTCTACCGTTGTAAGTCGAGCCACCGTGGTGATGTCATCGCCTGTGGTGAATGGCGTGGGGGCGGGGCCCTCTGGCTCCGTGCTGAACAGGACCGCCCAGCCCTTTGCCGCCGGGTTCGTCACCCACCGAGCCGCCACCATGCCTGTAGTGTTCCGACCCAGTGTTGCCAAGAAAAGCCCCCACAGCCTGCGCCAACCGCAGTGGCCCCACCCCTCTCCTTCTCCCCCCCTGGGGTGAAGCGGGCGGTCTCCACCACCTCCCTCTACATCCCGGCCAGACCCACCCCCAGAACTGCCTCGTCCTCTATGCTCTCTCCTCAATCCTCTGTGGCTGCATCTCCCTTCTCTCCCTCCTTCACTGCAGCAGCACCCTTCTCCCCTGCCTATGCATTAGCCACGCCCTTCTCTCGCCCCCCTGTACCTACTGTGCCCTTACAACCTGCTACCACATCAGCCACGCCCTTATCTCCCCTCCTGTACCTGCCTCGTCTGTGTGTAACCCTCCTGCACAAGCCACACCCTTCTCTCCACCTCCTGTACAAACCATGCCCTTCTCCCAACCTCCAGCACAAGCCACACCCTTCTCTCCACCTCCTGTACAAACCATGCCCTTCTCCCAACCTCCAGCACAAGCCACACCCTTCTCTCCACCTCCTGTACAAACCATGCCCTTCTCCCAACCTCCAGCACAAGCCACACCTTTCTCTCCACCTCCTGTACAAACCATGCCCTTCTCTCCACCTCCTGCACAAGCCACACCCTTCTCTCCACCTCCTGTACAAACCATGCCCTTCTCTCCACCTCCTGCACAAGCCACACCCTTCTCTCCACCTCCAGCACAAGCCACACCCTTTTCCCCACCTCCTGTACAAACCATGCCCTTCTCCCCACCTCCTACAAAAGTCACACCCTTCTCCCTACCTCCTGTACAAACCATGCCCTTCTCCCAACCTCCTGCACAAGCCACACCCTTCTCCCCTGCTCCCAAATCAGCCACGCCCTTGTCTCCCACTGCTGCAGTCTATTCTCTCAGCCAGTCCTCCCCCGCAGTGTTCCCTCCGCCACAAACGCCAAAGGTGTCTTTCAGTCCGTACGTCACGGTGGCCACCACCACCCCCTCACCGCCAGCCCCAGCCACACCCACTCCTGCCATCATGCAGTACCCCACCTCCGCCACCAACTCTGCCGAGGCCCTGGCGTCCCGTGAGCAGAGGATCTCCATGCCCGCTTCGCGCACCGGCATCCTGCAGGACGCCCGTCGCCGCAGCACCAGGAAGCCTATGTTTGCCCCCACCGAGGAGAAGAAGAACAACTCCCCCAACCCTGCGCTACTGTCAATGGTGCAGAACCTGGACGAGAGGCCCAGGGCTGGGGCGGAGGGGTTTGAGTCCGGCCCCGAGGAGGACCTCCTCAACCTGGGGGCAGAGGCCTGCAACTTCATGCAAGCCCAGAAAATCCGGGGGCCCCCACCGGTGGCCCCCAAACCCCACGCGGCCCCCGAGGGGCCCCAGATCCCCCAGATGGGAGGTAAGGGGGCAGAGCTGTTCGCGCGCCGGCAGAGTCGCATGGATAGGTACGTGGTGGACAGATCGGCTCCCACAGCCCCGCCCGCATTGACAGTGCAACCCCGCCTACCATCGCCCACCCCCTCCCTCCCATGTCACTGGAAATACTCTCCCAACATCCGTGCTCCCCCTCCCATCAGCTACAACCCCCTGCTGTCCCCATCATGTCCACCGGGGGCACAGCGTAACAGGGCATCCGAGGCCGCAAGGGCCAGCAAGAAGAGTGGCGCACAGAAGCAGACCGTCAAGGCCCTGGATGCCATGAGTCGGCAGCCCTACCAACTTAACTCAGCCATGTTCAGCTATGGCGGTGGCACGGCAGATCAGAGCAGCTCTCTGACAGCGCCCAAGCAAATCCCCATCAAGGCTGCCCGTGTCTACAACATCAAGCGATTCTCCACACCGACGCCCATGTCCGCGCCCGTGTCTCTAACCCCTGCCATCATCGCGCCGCGCTCAGCCACCACACTCGGGGAGCCCGTGTGGCACCCCAACGTCGCCTCCCCGCCCCCCGCCCCTACGGGGGCCCTGCCGGAGCTGCCCAGGATCTACACCGCCCCTATCCCCAACCCTGTCCCCATCCCAGCCCCCTTCCCCACCACGGGTTTAGCCTACGCCCCTCTCCAGAGTGCCAAGCAGTGGTTCAAGAGCGCCCCAGAGCTCAGCCCCCTGCCCCCCACCCCGCTCCGGTCGGCCATGTCTGGGAGCTCATCCGCCATCCGGGTTCCCCGGCCCCGTTTCAGTGCCTCCACCATGGGCATCCAGGCCAACGTGTGGAGACCCGGCTCTGTGCACTACTGAGGGGCTACACCCCGCCACGCCCATACTGCCCTGCCCTAGCCCACCCCGTCCTCCCCGTCCTCCCCGTCCCCCCCGTCCCGCTGTGACCAACACACCTCACCCTGCCCCACCCAGCCCTGCGTTTCTCCCAGGGCTGTGGAGGACCTTTCTGAACATCTGTAGAGAGGAAATGTAAAACCCAACGTCACTGTAATCCATCATTTATTACATAGATTGCTTGATTACAATCATATTGGCAAGTTGAGATTCCTCCCCTCATCCTTTCCCCACATACAAGATATTGGGCATTATTTTCTGTGGAAGAAAAATCTTATTTGAAATATATATAAACCGTAACTGTTTTCCCCATTTCAGAACAGAGCAATTGAGGGTTTATTTAGCTGCTTAATAGATGAGTGATTAATGATATCAGTCACAAATTGAAGAAGTTAAAATTACGACCACACAATGTACATCTTTATTTGTTTGTTGGCTGAAGCACAGCTTGCTACTTCCTGGGTGTGGCTGGTATCTTAGTGCGGCCTTATTCTAGTATCCAGCATTGAATGTTTTTTGTGCATTTTAAGTAGTTACCTGTCACGGCCTTGAAGTATGTGTGTTCTGTTGAGGGCTGGCACCACTTGTGCGGTATGCCTGGAGCCCTGCGAGAGCCAATCAGCCTCTCACTCATTTGAATTCAAAGGTCAACCCAACTCTGATGCAGAGCTGAATATGAAGTACTGCCTGTGTAGGATGTGAGGAGCTTACCTCCATTCAGATGGACTCATACAGCTGAGGAATCAACGTTTAATAATGAGTATAATAAAATATTACCAAACTGACCTACATGAAACTGGCACAGACACACACACACTCACTTCCATTTCAACTTGAGGCTTTCTGGGCACAGGTGTTTAGGAGGTAATTTTGGGAAAAAGTCTGTTCTGTAAAGGACATTTGTTATTGGCCTTTGGTGCTGGGCAGGCCTGAACATTGGAGGCTATTTTCACTGGAATGTCACAATTTTCAGGTGAACGAGCGACGACCTTTGAACGTTTTGGCGTATACTGTAGCGCCGCGGGAATGGAAACATTGTGGGGCGATTACAGTGTGCAGATCAAGGCGGGTCTGTCCATCTCAGAGAGGACGCAAACGACACTGGACCACGCGAGGCCTGTCCGAGCGAGGTGTGCGCACAAACGGTGCAGCAAAACCCGACATCGGTGCGGCCATCGGTGGACCGAGCAAAGTGGGCGGGGTCAGGCCAGGGGCTTAGTCTTGTGTGATGTCGTCTGCTCACATTGGGTGTCCCTCGGTGGCCGCCTCTGGCCTCTGCGTTCAGTCCGTGCTGGTCTGAGTGACTCAAAGCGTTACGTCTCCATGCTGTTCACCTGCAACAAAATCCAGGTTCTCGTCTGTCTGGACACATTCGGGGGCCACAAACAAAAGGGGAGGGACCGGAGGGACTAAAACCATCTAACGTGTGTATGTATGTGCGTGTGTGTGAGTGCGTTTGTGTGTGTGTGGTTTCTTTTTCAATTTTACATGCAATTGAGACAACAGCATTCGTATAAACATAGTAATATAAAGTATAAGAAGGGAGAATACACTGTGCACTCTGAAGATAAAGTTAGTGTTAGTTAGTAAAGTTACTGCTTTGGCTTATGTCATGTGTTTAAAATAACATAAAGGCTCCTGAGAGCCCAATGTGAGCAGCTGTCTGACTGGGGCCGGGGTTCCGTGGGACTGAAGGATTTTGGCATTTGGGCCAAATCACTCCGGTTTAGAGTTTGGGTGTCTGTTGTATGATACGTCTGCTGTATTACACTGATTGCTAGGACAATTAGAGCAATTTGAACAGTAAAAAAGAGTAGTCGTTGGTGAGGCAATGTGAAGGGTACGAAGAGTCAGGCGGTTTGCATAACCGTGGTGTTGTTGAAGACATGATAGATGCTGAGGATGTGCAAAGCACTTGTGGAAATGTGGCAACCGCTTGGAGAGATGAACCATGGAAAAGGGAGGAGTCTCCTCTTAGGTGAGATGGTACGGTCCATTGACGTCACATACGAGCACATCAAAACATACTCATTGGTAATAATTTAGCACTACGACCAATGAAACATCTCTCTCAGAGAGACGGCATAGTTCATTCCAGGATAGTGGGCTAGTCACACGACTTTGGGCAGAGTGTCAGCGCTGTTAATGCACGCCAACAAAACTGCTGTGGATCGTACCATTTCTTAAACGCAGAGAGGGGTGGGATACTTGTGTGCCTTCTTGTATGTCTCACAGTGAATACAATGAGACATAGAGGCCCCCCCACACTCCTACCCTTTGGGGACATGCAGTAAGTGATCAGGAAAGGCTGTGTTCTGAGACCTGGTGTGAAAGGGCTGAATCAGCAGGTAGACGAACTGGTGCAGAAATCACACCCTGGCAGAGCCTCACCGAGGATGAAAGTAATGCCTGACAGCGAAGCGTCGTTAAGTGTTAAAACATTTGTTTATTTTTTGTCATTGTATCGTTAAAACGGAAGGCTCGCACCTCCTCAAGTTGGCTGTGTCGCTTCATATTCTGCACTAGATGTATTTGTATTACGTGCTTACGATTTGAAAAAAAGTAAAGGTCTCAAGTTATATTTTAAAAAATGAGAAGAAACAAGTAGCTGTCCCTGAAGTTTCTCCTGCCCTAAGAGACTGTATCCGCCAACAGCTAGGAGAGTCCAGAACCTGGACTTAATGATGTGTATACATCTTCTTGTCAAAAATAAAGCAGAAACATGGGGAAACACAAACACATAAATGTTTTCTTGGATGATGTGTCTGAGAACGTAACTGTATGTTTTTATCCAGTGATTTCCCAGTTTCTGTGTTCTCTGGCTTTGGTAGTACAGCGTGCTCCTTATCACATCAGAAACCTCAGAGGACTTGATGAGGCGGGACCTGAGAGTGGATTGGCGGCACAAGCTGCCAGTAAAAAATGCTGATTGCTGAATTGAAGCGAGATTGAAGAGGACAGCGGGTATTTGATTGGCTGAAAGACATGAGTGTTTAGTGGAGGATGACACTGTGGAATAAAAATAGACTTGAACCCTTTCAGCTGTCTGTGGATCTCTTTTCTCTGTCACCCTGGCTCCTTCCTTTCCTGCGTGCCTGTGCTTGTGTGTTTGTGTTTGTGTGTGTGAGTATGTGCGTGTGTATGCGTGCATATTCGTGTAGACACGTGCATGGTTTGTGTATTTTGTGTGGGTGTGTGCATGTGAGTGCCTGTGCGCGTTTATGAATACTTTTGTGTACATGCGTGTGTGTGCGTGTATGTATCTGTGCATGTATTTTTGTGTGTGTGTGTGTGTGTGTGTGTGTGTGTGCCTGTGCATGTGCATGTATTATGTGTGTATTTTTAGTGGTTGGGGGTTATGATCTCAACTGCGTTCTCCTGAGGCATCCATAAAACACACAAATCTCAGGCTAAAATCTCCAGGCATGTCTGTCTGACAGGACAGAAAAAAGACATCTGTTTGTCACTGACAGATACACACAAACAGCTGATGCGCTGCACAGTAATAAATTAATGATGACGCAAAACAAATTAATGGTAAAAAATGTCATGGAAAGAGCATGAGAGAGGGAATTGAGATCTGGCAGAAAGGAGAGACTGTTTACATTTACATTTATATTTTAGTCATTTAACAGACGCTCTTATCCAGAGCAGCTTACAAAAAGTGCATTAATACATGGTAAGATAACCGGACCGTTGTGCAACCGTGATTCCAGCTGGCATGGCGTGAGTGAAGTAGACGGGGGTGGGAGCGGGCAGGGTGGGGGTTTAGAGGGATGTCATCAGGTCACGCTGGGTTTTATACACTGACACCTTCTGCCTTGGTTACAATATGACCGAATGAGCTTTAATAATCCAAACATATTATTATACAAATGATCCAAGTTCACACAAATCCAAATACTTTGTATAAAAATAAAGTGAACAACTATGCATAAAATATATAGGATTTTCTCTTAAGGATTTTTTACATTTTTACTTTAAAACAGTGTGCTTGATGTAAGAATAAGTTATTGCTTTTCAAGTCAAATAAAAAACAGTCATATTACAACATTAATTGAAATGGGAAAACACAGTCTGCCAGTACCAGACTGAATATGTCAGTCAATGTGACTGCTTGTGTAAAGCTTTTTAAGCAATCGCAATGATCTACAATGATCAGATTGTCATTTTAAACATACATTTATGAAAATATGAATAGTTGATGGATAGTAAATGCCTCCATGGTTTGCATTTATAATGAGGACACTCGATGATGAGCCTCAATATGAACCATGGGATATGTTATTGTAATCCATAGAACCGCATCCAATCCAATCCATTATGTTCAATGGTAAAGCCTGGGTGCGTCTTTAATCGGGGTTGTGAGGAGTGGGACTGCACCCAGTATCCAATAAAACTGTACTGATTATTATTATTATGTTTTTTAGAATAATTGTTAAAGGAACTGTACCAGATTTACATCAGAATATTCAGCTATTTAAATGAAATGATAAAAGTAGCCATTCTTATGGGTCCCAGTGTAGCAGTGGCCTAATTTAGTGGATTATACAGTGGTCTCTGGGGCAGTTCCCCCTATCTGCCACGAGGTGTAGCTATTGTCCACAATTTGTGAGTGCAAGAGCATGACCCCAGGACTTTAGTCATAAATTGGTTGGGGGTTGGGGGGGGGGGGGTTGTCTCAGTAAAATGGAGGACACATAAGAAATGGTGGGTTATATTATGCTTTTGATTGTGTCAGTAGATGCTAGAGCAGTGGGGAATTCACATCTGAAAATTGAAACCTGCTAGAGGTGTCCTGTTGTGTGACCTACAGAGTTTTGGTCACAGTTCAGGTGTCAGGGTAAGAGGGGGATAACTTTAGCCGTGCGGTGCCCTGAAACCTTAGAAAAAATGTTCAGGATCCGGAATAGCCCTGAAGTGAGAAGACTTGTGTTGAAGTCGAGTACCGCACGCTGCCAGGCTGGCTTAGGGGTCCAAGCTGGCACCGTCCCGGCACACGCCGGCCTCCTATATTTAGTGCTGTTAATATCCAACCATCTAGCTGGCTTCTTTTTACAATGTGGTTGCTATGCAAACACGCACTCCAGGAAGTGTCCAGTGCCTTTCCCCGGGATCTTTGGCTGCTCTCTTCGGCCACTTGTTGACTTGAGTGGCAGGACCAGGAACGATAGCCAGGAACTTAAGTACAGAACTAGGAAACCCCTGGTGTTTTCTCAAGCAAGACCTAAAACCCAGAGTCACTCTTGTTTGTAACTTTACTAAGACCTGAAGAAGAAGGGAAAAGTAAGTGGCCACAAGCCCTAGTTCACCTGTGAGTTCTGGTGCCCGGCAGGGGATCAGGGGCTACTGGGGGCGGAAAAGTCAGCCAACTAGTGAGGCTCTGTCGAGTTCGCTGTCTGAATTCTGGTCCAGGAGAGAAGAGCGAACAAATCCAGGCGAACACCATTTATTGCCATTGCTAAATTGCTGCATCTGAGAGAACTGCAGCCGTTTGACCTTTTTTTATAGGTAATACAGGACAACATACAATTATATTTAACTAAAAAGGTTTACTGCTGGGCACATTCAGTTGATAGACCAGCTAGGTTCATTTTTAGAGGTTTTGTAGATTTTGCACTGATAAATGTGAAAGGTTAAGTAAGCCAGCAATAATATATGAATTGCTTGGTTCTTATGAATGGCACCCTTAGCATTTGACACTTCTACCAGATTGGTCCGATACAGGCAAAAGTATGAAATTCAAAATATCTGTCACAATACACAGCATATATAATTATCAACATATCACACTAGATGCAGCACGAGATACTCTTTAGATTAGGACATGACGAGCCTAGATGGGCTGAATGGCCCATTCTCGTCATTATGTATTCTTATGTTCTTCTTATGCTCTTATATCCATTTCTATGTGTGCAAAGTTAAGCACCTGTCGTATGTTTTTTATATGTGTAAGCTGAACCCTTGTATTATGGTACTGTGTCACCACAGGAAGTGAAGGTATGCGACAGGAAGGGGAAATTAAGAGGCTGAGAACGGACTGGACGTGGAAGTCCACTCACTGCCTTTTTTTTCCCTGAAAAAAATTGAACCTGGCCGCATGTCAAGCAGCAGCGTGCGTCGCATTGTGAAAAGCGCAGAATCACGCAGTCACAGGGATGGCCACTTTGGCCTGCAAAGCCATCCAGTCTAACGCAAAGCCCAATGCCCCTGCACCGGAGGAGCAAGCTGACAGAAGAAGTGCCCTGAGGCTCCTCTCCCTCTCTGTACCCCTTTTCCACCTGCTCCCCAACTCCCTAAAGCACCCTGATGCTCCACTCTGTCTCTGTACCCCTTTTCCACCTACTCCCAGACTCTCCAAAGCACCCTGAGGCTCCTCTCTCCCCACAGGTCTATATATAGGGCGGAGGGGTGTGTTCTAGAAATTGCCGTCCAAGTGCTGCCGGAGTCTCGCACATCCTGGGATTTGGACACGAGCAGAAGCTCGCAGGGTATCTGGGATCTGCAAGCTTCCATTTGGATTAATCCGAAGCCTTTTTTCTCCCCAAGGCTTTTTCTGCACCCGGCCCCCAACGCTCCATCAGATAAGGAACCCTAAATCACGGTAAGGACACCGCGACAGTGGGTAGTAGCATAGCATACATGCACCGCATGGCCCACCTACAGAGGCAACTAACTCGCGTTAAAAAAAGTTCTGTGTCATCTTCCAGGGGAAAAACTTGCTGACTAACGAGAGAAAATTGTGGTTCACTTCAGCCTCTGTTCTCAAGCGATGGGAGTCCCCACTGTGTTGGCATTACTCTGCTCATGACACAGAATCTAAAAGGACCTTTTGACTCAAATGTAATTGTTGCAGGTGCCATGAAGTGGTTTCCTCTTAAAAAGTACAGGAGTGGAAGGAGTGAGCTGGTTTGGGGAATTTGCTGACCAGCCCCCGTTCTGTGGCTCCCCTGCGGATGTAAATAGCCTGCTAAAACAGGAACACCCCCCAGGGGAACAGGATCCGGGGGGCAGGCTGCTGATGATTTTACAGTAGGCGCTCTCTAACTGCCGGGACAGCCAGGGGCATTCCAAGCGCAGCTTTGGGGAGATTCTCCAAATCACACGGAGGGACATTATCTCCATCTGCAGGGGGGGTGAGGGGGGTGGGTGGTGGGGGTGAGGGGGGCGCTGGTCATCCCATGCCCGGCGGCGATGCCTCCATCCTTCCGTTGACGCCTCTAATCCTCAACCGCTAAAAGGTCCCGCTTCCAAATGTGAGTTTAAAAATAAACCGAGGAGATAGAATTACAGTCAAGTCGATGCAATGCAATATTCAAAACATACTCAGAGAAGCAACTGAAGCGTTTATTTTCTTTGCGAAATAAAAAGATCGACAGCACACTATTAAACCCATTCAGTTCCACCTCTGGTGCAAAACTTCACTGGAGCCTTAGGGTGTGGCAGATGAAGCAGGGGATCAAATGTCCAGATCAGATTTATTTGACTCCAGGAACAATGCAGAATTATTTAATGCTCATCATTCTACCCATTTCAAATCACAGATTTAGAAAGTCTGTCACTTATCTATTCAAGTGTTAGTCAAACTCTGACATCTCGGCTCTCAGCCATGCTAATTATTTCCATTTGTCTACATTATTTCAGAGCTGTTGAAAGCTGTCATCCCCTTTATGCCAAATAAACTGCATGATCTCATTCTCTGTGTTAATCTCCAGACATGTGCTTTCATAGAATGTGAATCATGCCATAAATAAATAAATGAAACTAAAAATCACTGTCCTTCAATATGTAGGGCAGAACATTGTCAGATGGCGGAAAGTTGAATGTCCTTATTTATCACGTTCATTAACTATCTTTCATTCATTTGTTCGTTCTTGCTTTCATTCGTAATCACCTCTGATACCGGACATACTTGGGCCTTGAATGATTTGTAATTTACGATTAACGGTTGTTAAATATATTTGATGAAATCCAAAACCTGCTTGAATTGACCTGCCATGTGATCCCCATTCCCATTGCAATGGTTGGGGTGTCTGGATAACTGGGGCTTACTTTAACTCAGCGCTATTCAACTGGTGGCCCGGGGGCCAAATCTGGCCCCTATATGCTTAACCTTGTCCCTTTGATCATGGAGAAACATTAAAAATAATTTATTATCCATATGCATCCAAACATTTGACAATGTGCATTTGCACAGTGTCTGCTTACCTCCGTCCAACGACAGAACATATGATGACAGAGCAATGACAGCTATGAACATTTTAAGAATACAATGTTATTTATACATGTGCACATACTATTTATGCATACATTGTTTTATAAATAGCTTGTGAAAAATGTTTGACCCATAGGCACTATTCTTTTTTTAATAATCTGGCCCCCATGAAAAGAATGTAGAAGAATTATTTTATGAATCTGGCCCCCAAGTACTAGAATGTAGAACCTTGCTTTAGATTTAGGTCAGCATGAACCCGTGAGGTCTGTGAGCTGCCTGTGGCGACAAGTGGTACTGCATGTATTCTGGCTGGCTACCTGTCCATAGTGGCATCCTCTTTGCAAATTGTGGCCTCCTGCATTTATTACGCGAGTAAAAATTGTGTTTAAGGTTCGGAAGTTCAATATATTTATGCAATCCTATAAAATCCTCCACAAAGCACTGTGGTGTCTGTAATACATTCAGCCTTGTTGGATAAAGATAGAGATGGGAAACCTTGAAATTGATACTGCCTGGGGGTTTCACAGCTGTAGATGTGGCAGGTAATGGAATCTGTCAAATTAGAAATTCTGCGAATGTGAAACCATCCAAGCTTAGACTGGGCCTCTCGGGTTCAATGCAAGAATCTGTTGCAATATGAAAGGGTAACATCATTAAAAATTGAAGTGGTCTTCTCTGCTTTTTACCGTTACAGTGGGTATCTATATTGAAAAGGCTCTTTATCTGCTTTTATTGAAAAATAAACAGTTTGTTTTTTTAACCAAGAAACACAACTACTTTAGGCTATTCAATTGTCGTACCAAGCCCATATTACTTTGCTACACCTCCTCTTTGCACTGGAAATAGCATTGCTCATGTTATAAAACCTCTAAGAACCATTCTTGAGCACCTAAGCACAGGATTACATACTCCAGATGCTTTGCTGAGTTGTAGCCATTGCCTAATGTTTGTACTTTGTGTCTAACATCCAAATTCCTATTAATTGTATCAGTGCACTTGCCCTCTGCTATCAGGTGGGTGGGATACAACCAACTTTGCAGTGCATTCTGGGAACTACCGTTGAATAGGAACAACTTCAGAAGGACTACAATTTCGGTTAAAACTTTGTAATATCAATACATTTGAATAAATTGCATTACGATATATAACACATAAATGGCTTAAATGCTTCAGAACAGTCACATGTGCATGTTTCAAAGTCTCATATGGAGATCCAAAAACCAAGACACATATTTGCAGCAGACAGTGAGAGTTCAAGTGTGTGACTTATGACTTATAAGAAAAGCAAAAATGTTTGCCGATGCTAATATCAGACTGTGGCATTTTATGAAATTCCTGAGATTCCTCTGTGAAACTGGTTCCTAGTTGACTGTCAATCTAAATGCTGCAGTGTAAGGTAACACTCATTATTAGGTTTTTCATTAGCAGTTACCTTTTAAATGTTCCTTGGAGGTAATGGCGTACAGTGCTACTTGGAGACCACAAGGGGCATCCTGGGTTGCCATTGTTACTGCGCATGCTGTGCTGGATCTGCCCTCTTTATGGTTTTGCTTTGTGGTTATGTCCCCCAGCCAGCAGCCATGCCTCTGTCAGGGACCCCCGCCCCCTACAAGAGGAAAAAGTCATCCAAGATCATCACCGACTTCTCTCACATCACACAGGATGGTAAGACCTCAAAACCACACGCCACACTGTCCCTCTCATTCAGCCTATGCATCCCTCTCATTTTCACTCTGTATCTCTTTCACTCTCTTTCTCCCTTTCAACTCTCTCTTCCTCTCTACCTGTCTAACTTTGTCTCTTTTTATCTATTTTATTTAAATATTTATTTAACAGGGAAGGCGGGGAGATACTGTAGTTACCCCAGAGTTAGCAAAACTGCTCTATATATACTCTAGTCCCTGGGTAGTCTTTTCACTCTCACTTTTTTACATTTGATCTCTGTCTATACAGTATATGTATCTTTCCCTCTCTCTCTCTTCAATGTTCATTATCTGTGCTTTTCACTCTTTATAATCTCTTTTTTTGTATGTCTGTCTCTCTCTCTTCTCCCCCTCTTTCTTTTTCTCTCTCTCTCTCTCTCCCTGCTTTTACATTTCAAAATGATTAAAATGATTCTAACTGACTTAATAAGCTTAGCAGGAGTTATCTAATGTTGCCAAGGCATTTTGGAACATGAATATCTCTTTCAATATCTTGCTCTGTCTTGTTATCACTCTCCCTTTAATTTTCTTTTACATCTCTCTGCCTGTATCTCTTGTACTGTCTCTCTGACATGCCCTTCCTTCTCCGTTTCTCTCTGTATTTCTCAGTCTTTCACTCAGTCTCACCCTTTATCTATCTTTGACATCTTTCTCCCTCTCCCTCTCTCTGTGTCTATATCTCTTTCATCCTGTCTCTTCATCGGTCTCTCCCACGTTTTTCTTTCTTCCTGTCTCTCTTGCTCTGTCGTTCTCTCCCTCCCTGAGTCCAGACGCATCTGTCTGCACTACCTTTGGTCCCTGGAACGTGGTGGACACACCAGAGTGTGCCCTGCAAGGGGCCTGAAAGTCAAGCTCACGTGGAGACCCACATCTCTGGGGAGCATTTTCTCATCTTCCTCCTCTCTTTTCTTCTTCTGCTTATAGCCGTCTTCTTTTCATTTATCTCCAGCACTGGGGGACCGCCTTGAAATCTCGTTTTCACCCCTGGGTCGACCTCCAGAGTTGGAGTAGGGCAGAGTCTTCTGTGCTGAAGAGCCACCCGTGGCTCCGTCTGGTGGACACACGTTTGGGGCCGTGGCCCACATATCTGCTCTTTGGCTCTGAGTCTTCAAATTGGCTGTCCACTGCACTGGACATTACATTCCATGGATGAGAAAAACATCAGACATCATTTCCAACAGCACAAGCTTAATGCTGTGTATTAATGGACAGAGTCAGCATTACATAATGAATACGCATTGTGCCATGGTGGAAGCGTATTAACAGAATCACAATTTTTAGCGTGCGGTGGTGTGTTGCTAGTTTGACATTATCGGGACTTTTTATTAGTGACCAATTACCGTTGGGTTATTTATGGCTCAGTTACTTCAGCTATTTGGAGAAACTGTCAAGATTTCATAGCTCTCGTGCGAAAGGTCATACGTGGGTGGTTATGGAAGAACACCGCAGCTCTGTTACACAGCTAATTTAGCTCCTCATCGTCAGGCTAATCTCTCACAGTCCCTCCGCAGCGAGCGGCCAGGCAGAACGTTCCCACCGCCCACGATCGGTCTCGGGCCTGGTCCCCGCTCGGTCCCCCTTTCCTTCAGCCAATCGTATCTCCTATTTCAAGTGGTTCCAAAATCGTAGATCATGAGAGGAACTGAGATGGGCTGGGGGGATGCACATCAAAAAACGTGTTACACTCCCTCCACAGACGCTCGCGCAAAACCGGCTGGCGCCCATGCACTAATTATGAGATATGAACGTATAGATATGATGCATGGCCATATATTTTATATACTGATTTTATTGCACATTTCAAGCTGATACTGGGGTGCATCAGAAGGGGCGGGATGCAGAAAATGCATTTGCTCAATAAGAGTGTCATTGGCTTGGAAAGGTCGGGAAGCCTGATCAACCGGAGGAGTCGCTGTTGCACGAGGTGGATGTTGGGAACCCTGCTGACTGAACCCCCACCCCCACCTCCTCCCAGGACAATACTATGGCCAACTGTGCATCGTCCCATGGGACCCCTGGCCACAGCTGGCACTGGAACGATAAGGATTTGATCCTCACCCATGAGACACATTACTACGCCAAAGAGCTAGCGCTTTAGCTGGACAGCACCCCGGGGAGGCCTTCATCCTCCATTCATGCAAATATCCATATTGCCATGACAACAAAAAGCAGAGGGGAATATCTGATTTTGCACTTCAAAGGGCGTTGCCTTTTCATAACGGTGTTCACGCAGCAGATGCACTTTGATACATGCACTGTAATAACGAAACTAAAATACTTACAGTGGCTGCAAGTGAAGCCCCCCCCCCCACTTCCTGGGCCTTTACACTGGGGTCCTTCTTTTATTTTATCAGCTGTGTCATTAGTTTTACAATAAGAGAGAAGAAAAATGTGGGAAACAATTTCAGCTTTTCCCCCACTATGGATAAGTGTAATGATATGCAGTAGCATTCACATGTAGCAAAAAACTACAAGTAATCTAGTCAAGGTATTTGCTTTCCCAGCTGTCTCTTATCACTGCGGATAAGCAAATATGGGTGGGGTGGGGGAGGGATTTTAAGGGGCATTACTTGTTCCCAAAGGAAAAAAATCTAATCAAAATTCCTTTTTGAGGGGTTTTGAACAGTGATGTAGTAGCAAATGGTTGAACTGTAAGGTGTAGTATTTTGGTTTGATTGGTTGAAATCGGCCAAAAAAGTAGATTTTATAACTAGACTGGTTATTAACACTCGACGGATAATACAAGGAAAGAGCTGCAGAGAAACAGTAGATATATTTTAGAGGGACAGATGGAGACCCCCCTGGGAATGTATGGGGGGCTATTTCATTTCATATGAATCATAACTGATCATTTATCACAAGTTATCCATGATTATTTAGAAATGAACTATTCATTCATTTTTTTGTGTGGATGACATCGGATAGAGTTAATCGGATAGGAACAAGCAGAAACCTACAGAAATGCCACAGAGAGATATGAATGGTCTTTGAAGTCCGGTCACATTCAACAAAATATGAAATTCATCTCTTATAAATTGCTATATATTCAAAGATGCTGTTGGGATGTGAGAACGAGACTTCAAGGACCAGTAAGTGTTTGGAGTTACCATGTGTTATCAGCGGCTCATCCTGTCTTATTCAAGCAAGTTGGCGATTGACCATATAGAGTAGGTTACATATATATTACAATTTTTACAGACTCTTATGCAGAGAGACTTAAAAATCTAAATGACTAAGTACATTTGGGTAGGTTCGGTAAGAAAGAGATAAGAAACACTCTCATAGCCAATGCCAGTGCAACAAGAAGTGATAGAAATGACTGTACTGTTAACATTGTAAATCCTACCCAGACCATATTCGGCAAACGGCAGGTCCTACCATTAAGGGCCCCACACTGTCACATTACTAGTTGGTAGAGAAGTGGACAAAATAAAATGTCTTCCAGTTCCAGAAGCCAGAAACCCAAGCCCCCTCAGGGCTGAGGTGTAGAATGCACACTTCCTCATCTCTAAGGCAGTGCCAGCCTCTGTGGTTTAAGGCTCAGTGCCACCAGGGTGGCTGCCACTGGACAAGGGCCGGCTCTGGTTTTATGACAGATTTTTATGAGGACCAACATGAGAGCTGGGGGGGATAATCATCGTATAAAACGGAACAGATCATTTCATTGACAGTGAAAAAAATCAAAGCAGGTCCCCAAGGTAGAGCAGTTTTTTCAACTTGTTACTCTGTAGTGCCACTTCGGGTGGGGTGACACTCAATGACCTTTTCAGAGGGTGTAGGCAGTTGAATAATCTGGAGGAGGCAGAATTCCAAAACAAAACAATAATTTTATTAAATGAATCTTGACAAAACCACATAAAAGGGTTGGGTAATCAGAAAAAACAAACACATACAGTCCACAGTCCTTCTCTTTGCCTTTGTCTGTAATGCAGTGTCAAAATCCAATTCAGTTCCTCAAACAATTCAATAATCAGTACACAACACAGGGTCCTCAAAACAATCCAAGTCAAACACAAACTGCAATCCAAAAACAATTCTCTCTCACTCTCTCACTCTCTCACTCTCTCACTCTCTCACTCTCTCACTCTCTCACTCTCTCACTCTCTCACTCACCACATAATATGACACAAAACAGTTCTTTATACATCTCCCAAATTGTCATCAGCTGCCATCAGTCCTCATTGCTTTATGGCCTTCAGCTGGTAGTCAGGTGTGGGACTGCAGGCTGCTGGGAAATGTAGTCCCTTTTGGCTCTAGTGGCTCCCAAGAGTTAAAGGACCAGGCAGCCATTTCCTTGTACTGCCCCTTGGGATGCCACAACTGACATGGGAACATACCATGTCTAGTTAAAGGTTCAAGGTCATTCAAGGAAATGCTGCCATTCTGATGAGATGACAGGCTCAGATTCAATGTCTCTCACCCCCCAGTTGACCAGGATGAGGCAGACCCCGAAGTGACGGAGTTTGACCTGGGGACGAAGATCAAAACTCCCAAGGATGTGATGCTGGAGGAGCTGTCCCTGCTGACTAACAAGGGCTCTAAGATGTTCAAGAAGAGGCAGCAGAGGGTGGAGCGCTTCATTTACGAGAACAACCCAGACCTCCTGAGCGAGTCCATGGTGAGAGATCACAAGGGAATCCACTACAAATACAACAAAACAGAAAACCTTGTTACCCTTAAAAATGGAAAAATGTGTTCTGTCCATAACGACACAATGGAAATACATTATAAATACATGCATGACATAACTTTAGCAACAGTGAGACACGCAGACAAACATTACAATCCTATTAAAGAAAGTGTGGTGAGCAATTGTTAGGGGGGGTGGGAGATGACCCCATAAAGGAGTGGGCAAATCATAGTGAATGGTGGAGGCTATGATGACAGAATTTGGGACAGTCCATGACAAAAGGATTGGGGGGAGAGTTTGCTCTGCGCAGCAAGCGGATCTGAGCTGCACTTCTCTCCTGCACTTCTACAGGAAAACCTGCACAACCTGACACCCTTTATGGGTGGGCAGGTGACGGATGGCAACACCTACGCCGGTAACGATGTCAACGCCAGCGGTAATGCCCATGTCGAGGGTGACGCCCCTGAGTCTGACACCGACGGCAAGAAGGACGGGTCAGGGGAGGGAACGGGTGAACAGGGAGGAGAAGAAGGAGGTGAGTGTGTGTAGCGTAAATGTTTTTTGGGGGAGGGGCACGGGTGGGCCAGTTTTTACCACCGCTTTTGTGACCCCCACAGGCCAGAACGGTGTGGACGGTGTGGACAATGCCACAGAGCAGGCGAAGGTGAAGGAGAGCAAGAAGGAGAAGAAGAGGAAAGAGATTGTGAGGACGTACGTATCACCATGGGAACGGGCCATGAAGGGTGACACCGAGCTGACGGCCACCATGAAGATGCAGATGCCCGGCCCCCAAGTGTACAAAGACCCACCCAGTGTCAAGAGCTTCAACAGGTAGGCAGCATGGTCGCCATGACAGCAGTCTGCTCCCTCTCTCACTCTCTCTCTCTCACACACTCTCTCTGCCCTCTCATCTGGGACAGTTTGATAGCATAAAATAGCAGCTGAATAGTTGAATAGTTCAGACCAATTAGGCCAACGCTTACATCCTGGGGGCTGCTGAGACACTGGACTCTAGTGTGTGGATGCATCACACGGTCTGGCATCAAATCCTGACCATGTCTGTGTCCCGTCAGGGCAGGGGATAACTCAGGATGATCTTACAATGAGTTACGGTGTTCTCACCTGACCTACCTGGTTAGATAGGTAATGACTGGACGTGGCCCAGGGAAGCAGGGTTTCAATCGGCCAGATCATCCTTGTCTCATGCTAAAAGAGCAGTTCCTCGTGTCAATCTCCGACGCAATGACTTCCCAGCTCGGCTGGTAGGCTGCAGTGTTAAAAGAAGCGGTGGCTGTCATGGAGAGCCCTTGTTTGTCTGCATTCTCTCGAATTGACGTAGGAGGTTGCAGCGATAAGACTAACCTATAAATACAATTGGGCACTCCAAATTTGGCAGAAAACAGTAAAATTGGGGTTAAAAAGTTTGGTTAAAAATAATAGTTACATAAATCCAAATCACGTCACCCACCAGTTCTGGCTTTTGATACATTTAGTGTAATTGAGCACCATTCATTCCCTTTTTTATTCCTTTTTTTTACCTATCCATGGGTTCATTCAAACAGTGCATTCAAACTTCCCAGGCTTGAAGACAGCTAGGAGCTAAGGAGCATGCTATTTCCAGCCCGTGACAATCCGCTTCAAAAGCACACCTGGCGAAGCGGCTCCCGCGCACCGCTTGACACGCACTCGCGCTCTGCCGATTTCCGGCTCCGCGCCGCGGTGTGCATTCATGCCATTGAGATTTGCCTGTAGCGACCGGTGGAGCGTTAGAGCGATGTCGGATCAGAATTGGGAGGGGGGACATGACGTGAGCAGGCCTTGAAGGTGTCGTTTTTTAAAACCCTCCCCCCCTCCCCCCGGCAGGATGGCCCTGCCGTACGGGGGCTTTGAGAAAGCCTCCCAGCTCATGACTTTCCAGATGCCGGATTTGGACATGGCCCCCGAGGAGCCGGAGCAGACTGTGGTGTACCACCTGGACATCAACTCTAGGCCCTCCTTCAACCGCACGCCCATCGGCTGGGTGTGCTCCGGGGAGCACAGCGATGTCTTCATGGAGCAGATGGACGTCATCCCCTTCGATGCAGAGACCGACGACCTCTGAACGGCACCATCCCACACACACGTTCACACAGAGCCCACGCACACACGTACACACGTACCCCTTTCACCACTCTGAACTGTAATACTGTGTCGCAACCACACAAACACACACGTACACACAGAGCTCACCCCTTTCACTACTCTGAACTCTATTGCTGTGTTGCAAACCACACAAACACACACACATAAGCTCTAGCTCATAGCACCACTGAACGGTGTCACTCTGACACAACCGCACGCGCGCACACATATACACACACCCACACATATGTAGCTGCACGTACAAGTCACACTTGCAGCAAAGAAAAGGTCACCAGCCACCATTCTGAACAGTCTATCCATCACACACACACACAGATACACAGATCCACCAGTTATAACTCTCTTGTGAACTTCTCTCACTCTAGCACCCACACACACACTCACACAGACACAGTGTCAGCAATCACCCAGGCTGAGTGTAATCTATGAACTACAAACACACTCCCCTTGGATCTAAACTACATCTACTTTACCTCCACCCAATTCCCGATGACCTCTGACCTCACCTTGTTACCTCTGACCCAGTCACCCAGCTGGTACTTTGAGAATTAAAAGAAAACAAAACAAAAAAAAGTACAAAAATACATATGCATGAAGATGCACGCATGCATTTTTTTCCTTATATAATTGTAAATGAATGACTTCTCCGGACTGCTCAGGTTACAGTATGGCAAGAGACACAAATATTGTAACAAATTTTAACAAAAATATAGCTATATCTATACCACTCTTTTTATGTCTTTGTTAGAAATGAGAATAGATTGAAGCAGGAACATCATCTGGCCTGTTTTGTTTGCTTGGCTTTCTTTGTGTGTTTTGCACTTTTAGAGGTGGACCTTGGCGGGCGCTTTTGTGAGTGTTGTGGCCCACGTGCAGCCCGGTCTGCTCAACAGAGCTGATTCCATGTGATGGATTCCCATCATGCCTCTCTGGGCACAGTCAGTTTGGCAATGATGATGATATTGATGATGATGATGACGATGATGACAAAGATGGTGCTGATGGTGATGGCTGTGATTTAACCAATGGTAGTGATAATGATGATGATGATGACAATGGCAATGAAGACAATGAAGATGATGATGATGATGATGATGATGATGAGGCAATGGCATTTAGACCTGTCTGCTGTCCTTTTCAATTCTCTCGATTTTCACAATTCAATAAATCTTTTCAAGACATATTTGCCTGTGGATTTTTTCAAAATAAATCTCTGACTGACCTACCCACCCCATCAAATTGCTCCGCCACTGTGCTACTGGTCATTGTCAGCAAATGATATAGGCCAAATTTGAACCTGGGTCATAATGCTCAGCCTGCACTCAAGGCGAGTGCCTTGTCAACTGAACCAACGGAAGGCAAGTTAACTTCTGAGTTAATTATGCAAGTAACATCCCTGCATGCTCAGTGCATATACAAAAATGCTGAGCAGGCCTGGTTGCCTATAATTATGGCTATCATAACTGGAAGATGAGACCTCAGTGACTGAACAATATCTAAGGTGATGTCGGCATGGAAAGACATCATCAATAAAGGATTGTGATGTTTGTGCATTAGTTTGAGGTGCAAGGTTAAACAGGCGAGCAACTCTAAATAAATGCAATTTTTCCACATTTCAATCTAAAGCGTGAGCAGGCAGTTTAATCAAGAACGGTCCACCGACAGAGCAGGATACCATAGGTGTATCATATGGGTGTATATAAATATACAGTATATAGTTACGCCTATACCCCTTCATCTTCAAAATGTGTGCAAAAAGCTATAGAAAAAAGCTATAGAAAAATAGTCACCATGGAGGGACTACTACAGCTACCAAGGGGTAAGGTCTTACCTAGTGTAGGTGTGGTGTGTGTGTAGACATATGAAAACCCAAAACAAAAATAGGTTGCAAGGCAACTTTGCAACCCAATCCACAGGGAGCACAGTGGACTCACTCTGTCTGTAGGAACCTACTGCCCTTTCCTGGCCAGCTTAATTTACTGCATGCCACCAAAATGGACTTGCTGCTGAGTTCCTGCACCTCAGATGGTAGGAAGTGTTTGTTTATTTTTAGGGTCCATTGAAAATACTGAAACGAAACAAACGCAAAACAGACTCAAATGCGTGCAGAAACTGAAGCACTTAACGTCCAAAACAAAGAGCGCTGACGAGATATGGCCAAATGTGTCGCCTCAGTTGTAGAATGCTGTCTTCAGCTTGATATCGAACAGCTCCAGCTACACAAAAAAGGTGTCCAGCTATACTAAACATATTTTGAGGTCTCCCAATAGATGCATGTGTGCATGTATGTGTGTTTGAGTATGTGTATGCATATGTGTGTGAGTGAGTGTGTGTGTGTATGTGTGTGTCAGTATTTGTGTCTTTATATATGTGAGAGTGTGAGTGTATGTACACTAGTGCTTGTGTATCTCACTGCAGCCTCCTGTGGAACTGTGCTGATGAAGGGAAGTCACAGTCACGTGAACAGAGTCCCCACCCCTCTGCCCCTCCTCTGCCCCTGCAGTTACTGCTGATCCAGCAGGAAGAGTCCAGGCCAACTCCATCAATCAGCACATACACACTCACACACAGACACTCTCACGTATAAATACACACACTCACTCACACACGCATGCACCCACACACACACACACACACACACACAACCCTTCCATAGAGGCACGCTGATATTTTATATCAGGACCAATTAAATTACAGCAGTACTTATTATTATCCTATGGAAGCTAGCTCATATATGCAAAAAATACTTTGCAGCTAGTTTGGTCCATGTCTTTCAGTGTAAAACATGTAGATTTACAGTTGTTCTCAATTGCTTGAAAACTTTTTGTTATCCATTTTGAGAACAGTTGACAAAAAACACAAAACTGCTCCATTTTGCAGAACAGCAAATTCATTTTCAAAATGTAATAATTTTCTAAAAACTGCATATACAAAAATAATTTATTATCATCAAAAAAAGATTGCATGTAATAGAAACATACAAATATTTGAGATCAAGCTGAAGAAATTCAGTCTTTCAAATTATTGTGAGAAATCAAAAGCTTGCATTTGCAGTCATTCAACTAATGATGATATGAAAATAAAGCTTACAAATGGTCTATTGATGTATTTATGTAATGTCATTTATGTCTGGCCACAAACTTTCCTCCATATTGCAAAAAAGGTTTTCCTTGGCAGGCAGAGAAAAATTCCTCAATCGCATTTAGGAGAGGTGATTATGGTGGAAGAAACACAACTAATATGTGTGGCTTTGCCTCAAACCATTCCCATACATGTGCACTGTGATGGAAGCTCATGTTGTCCTATATGAAGACGGTTACCCAAAGTTGCCCGTATACCTACTCTACATCTGTTTCTGTCAGGTACTCAAAAATTCCATTGGAAAAAAGCAACAGATGGCCCCCATTGTAAGGGCATACAACTTTGTGGCGACGCACACATCAGGATGTGGCAACCAGATTGGACTTCAATGGCTGCTTGTTGTCTGATGTTATTTAACTTTTTTTTTACATCATTTAAAACAGTGGCTCTGATGTAATTCACAGGCGCTGCTCTTGGATTCCTTTGCACTTGTACAGCTCTCTTCCTGTCATAGGTTCCATTGCCGTTGCTTTGAAAAAGACCTTCCCTTTGTACCCCTTCATACATGATTCAAGACTGATTGATCACTTAAGCATTTTGTGCTGTATTCTTTTCACGTTGAATGAACCGATGAACAATGACTGAATTATTTTAAACTACAAATTATATTATGAACAAAACACTACGAGGTTTTTCTTGTATTTACTGGTGGCATTTGTATTCAGCATTTTGCAAAACAGCGCTTAGAGTTGTACAAAGAGTAGAAAATGTTTGTTAGTTTTGCTAATCAGTTTCATTTGAGCACTGTTGCTGTGCTGTAGTTAGCTTTAACCATAGTTTATTTTATTTTTTTAAAGCTAGTTCCACATTGGGAAAAATTGTATGTGGAACTCCCAAAATCTCCCAAAACCAGTGGTTTAGTTGCAAACATGTGGTTCTCGTTAAAAGGTTGTAACAAGGCTGTCGTTTCCAGCGTCTAAGCTTACGCTCCTGAAGGTGGCAGCAATAACCCTAGCTGACATGTGTCCTGATCGAAAATGATCATAGGAAGGAAAAAAATGAGGATCAACTGAGATCGCGAGAGTTGCTTGCCTCGGCTGCAGCGCTGGGTGGCGCTCGTGCAGGTTTAAGAAATTGCGGCTGAGATATTCACGGAGTACCTTTCGGATAGGGGACGAGGCAGCAGCATCTGGGCTTGAGCGCGAGGTGAGTAAGCAGTGTCTAAACTTGATTAATGACAGCGCATCGGGTACGAGGGCAAAGAGGCTTTTTTATTTTTTAAACATCGTGATGCAAAAAGATTAAAGCCGCAAAATAGCTTTATTGCACAGAAGTGCTGGACTCCTGTGAATACTTGTGTAACATTAAGGGTACGGGTGGCTGTAGGAAGATGCTCTCTGTTCCGATTACGGTACTGTGTTGCTAGCAATCTGCTAGCTTTGAGCTATCAAGCTAAGGATACGCACGCAGCACATTACCAAGATGCAACGATTGCCCTTTTCAGCTTGGTTGCTAGCTTAGTGGCTAACGTTAGCGTTGTGTAAGCGCAGTGACACATTAAGCAGCGTGCCAATACATTATGCCAGGATGGTATTAAGGATGCTGGCATAGTTTAAGAGATTGTAAATACAGGTATCGGAATCAAGTTTCGGATTGGGCATCCAGATCTTATTTTCAAGAAAGCTTTCGATAGATTATTCCGTGTTACGCAGCATTAATGTAATCTATTTCCTTTTTGTTGGACTTGTTGATAGCTAGCCAACTAGCATCTATATAGCAATTTACTTTGAGATAGCTAGCTTGCTAGCTAGCTTTAGTCCGCCTTCATATTTTAATATAAATTTACTATTGCATTTCAAAAATGGATTTTTGGCTGAGAGTTTTCTATAACGGGTCCTTATTGTTCGGGCACAGGTTATTGCATTTGATAATGAAATTAACTGCACAGCGTATCCGTCATCATCCTTAGTCTCGGGACATCAGCGATACAGTAGGCATTTTTGTCAATATGACATAACTCCATATCACTGTAGTAGTATCAGCTACTGTAGCTTCAGTCTTTCAGCCATTGAAAACGGGCATGCGGTGGAAAAATAGTCGCAGCTCTCACACAATTGACACCAGCCATTTTTTTATACACGTTCATTGTATTCTAATTTTATTTTATTTATCCGATCGAACTGTTAGTTTGCTAGCTTTCACCACGCAGATATCCACATGTTTCAACACGTTACCCAGTTTCATTCTAAATCTTCAAGCCCCGAAACAGCGACAACGGGAATTATTTTTAGCTGCTTAGAAAGTGGTTAGCGAATCGGTGTGAACTTGTCTCGCAACCGGAATTCTTGAGGAATTCAAATAGACACGATATAAATAGTCTGATTCGTTGGGGGTGAAAATTATTTCAGTGCAAAATAACTATTGTAATCGTTATGATGTAGTCATCCCGCCATTGTATTTTTTATTTAGCATTTTTTTATCATTCCAAAAAATAAATTAAGAAAATGTTCTCCGTGATCACCAAGTGGGTCCACATTGAAAATGTATGGCCCTGTTTATGATAACTGAAACCGACAGGTCAAGTGAAATCAACTCCTTTCTTTGCCAGTAAAGGGACAAATGTTGCCTTGGATGCGATGGCTTTGGACATTGATTTATATTTTGGCTGCTGGAGAAAAAAAACCTGTTAGTGCATTGATCTTGCCTTGAGCCGTCCCTTGGTAATATACTTAACGTTAACCACTGCTCATTTTATTTCGAAAATAACATATTCCATATAACAAAACCAGTCAGTGGTTCTCTGTGATATAAATCTACCCGTTTGCGGCATAGAGGCACAGATGTGCGCCAGTCGTTTGTTTGTGAAATTGTAATTCTGACTCAGTGAGGGCACCGTGACATAATGAAATGATGCTGGTTGGAGATGTCGGCCCCCTTTGTGGGTGTACAGTAAGTGGTGTGTGTCTCATTGCAGCCGGTCTCTTATGGGCAAGCCTGTGGTCAAGGTCTCTGCAGAGCTGACGGGGTAGCTCGCGCGGTCGCTCTATGCAAATGACACAGTGAGAATGGAACTTTGGTAATACCTTCATTTGGATTTTATTATTTGGTGCAGGCAGACAGCACATCTTACGCAACGCGATTGTAAAGCTATTTTAAGCTCTCCCCGGCATGTCAGCAAGAGTGTTTACAGCTGTGAAGGAATGATAGGATTTTATCAGGGCACGCGCGTGTATTTTTTTCAGTAGGTGGTAATACAAATGGGATCGATGGATTTACAGTGGTACATTACAGCACTGCTGTTGTGTAGGTGGTACCAGCTATAGTAATATAGCACAGCAGTGTTGATTGTAGAGTAGGACAGCATTGATAGGTCAATGAATGTAGTGTACCCGTAATGTGCGTAATGCGTCTGTGTTCATATTATGGATTCGCACTTCAATATTTGAGGACAGTTACCGTCAGTTTGCCCACCTCAACCGTACGTTTACGTGACATCGCGTACATTTGAGCTTCATGTCCGTTATGAGAAAATGAGAGTATAGGCTACATGCTATAGTACATTTATTTTAGGAGTAGGCTACATGTTTTTTATTTAGGTATATGAATTGTGAACCACGGTGACAAATTGGGATTTATAATGGTGATACCTGGACTTACATTTAAGATTACTTTTGACCGTGATTTAACTCCACAGTAGTGAAGTGCAGCACTTATGGGCGAGTTTATATAATAAAGCACAGTTCCTTCGGGTTCGTGAGTGTGGCATTGTGACTATAGTAAAGCACAGCACTGCTGCATCAGTATGCAGTCTTTTGCTATTGCTTACGCACATTTAGACGTCTTTCATTGAAACACAAACCTGATTGAACTTTGAATGAAATGCTAAAATCTCTGCATGGTGTATCCATGTTTGACATTACTCTGCGGTAATGTTGATGCATGTGTCAACCATGGCTTTATTGGCATGGATGGCAATTGTATGCCTTCCACCTTCATGTTAAGTGTTAAAGGAAGGGGAATATGGGGGAAGGTAAAGGGGTCTGATTTGCTGGTATCCAGCAAACCATTTTTGCACCACTGCAGTGTGATGAAAACTGACATCATCCTAAAAGATGGCATATGTGACATCTTCACCTGCTTGCTGAAGCTCATCTGCATATCATGGCACAGATCACTTTCCATCCCCAAGCTGAGAAAAACTCTTTGATGGCATTTTGAAAAAGGGAAATTGGTAGTACAGAGCATCTTGATCTGTCTAATTCAGTATTGTTGCATAACATTTGCCTCTTCCTTGACTAATGGCCTTGTCTGCAAAGCCATTCCTGTAAGACCACCATGCCCAAAGCCACCCCAAAGATGATCACAACTGTACACCAAGAGGCAGGACAGTAACACTTCTGTTCCATTAGCCACTCTCAAGTGTTCATGAACTCAGCTATTTCTCACACACAGCCTTTTGAACAATGGCAAAAATGATTATCGATAAAGCGCTGCATGATTTTCACACAGATGAAGCATTTATCAATAAGCAAGCCAGCCAGCTAGCAAGCCAACGCCAGAGGTCAAGCCACATCAACTCAAACTCAACAAGCTAACTCCGCCCACTCCCATGGCAGTCCATCAGGGGGGAATAGCCCCTCTAACTGGGCTATGATTGGGCCTGCGCTGGGCCTGATTTTAGCACAAGATTTTAGTGTACTTTGTGGAAGTTAATTCAAGTATTGGTACATGAAACCAAAGTGTACTAAATATAAATTTTTGATGAATAATTGTGTAAAATACTTATATGAAATATAACAAATTAAACATTCAACATTACATTTATGGATCCTTCAAATAAGTATACTAAAACTCACATGAAATGCCATGCAATAATATAATAATAATATACGCCATTTAGCAGACGCTTTTATCCAAAGCGACTTACAGTAGTGAATGCATACATTTTCAGTATATGTGGCCCCAGTGGGGATTGAACCCACAACCTAAGCGTTGCCAACGCTGTGCTCTACCAACTGAGCCACAGAGAACCACAATGAAAGTATACTTTGAATAAATATACTGATCTTTGATCCCCGGCTGCGCCAGCCTGGCTCTGGCCGGGAGTCCCGCTTGGGGGTGGCGATTGGCTGTCCGCCCCAGGGGGAGGGGGGAAGGAAGCCGGCATGAGCTTGCCGCATGCACAGCAAGCATAGCTACTAATGATCAACTAACCAGTCAAATATAGCATTATCACTCTATAATACCATTAACAATTTAGCTACGTAAATTACGATGCCATGTTTCTGAGTCAAACTGCGGACCATCAACCCGATTGTAGCAGGTAGGATGCTCTGACTAAATGTTTTCTTGACGATCATGTGATGGAAGCCTGCGCTGTTCATGCATGATGCTGGATCAAAAATAGGGCGAGCAAATTGCTCATCCAATCATCCACCTCGTCAGGAGGACACGATCTGTCAGACACACAGAACTTTTGTGATTATAAAAAACAAACAAAGCCAGAAGAAATAAAGATATAGTGAATACAAAATAGTTTAATGACCTGTAAAAACTATAAAATATGATTTTATATGCTTTTCTTGTCGAAATTCCCTAAATTTACAAGCCAAAGTTCCCATGGAAATTGACCGGAAATTGACCAGAAACTTCCCACCCCTTTGCAACCCTAGTGGTGTATATTGTAAAACACAACAGTGCTAGGTTGGAGTACAACAGGGGTGCCCAAGTTCGGTCCTGGAGATCTACTGGCCGTGCAGGCTTTTGTTCCAGCCCTTCACTAACACACCTGATTCGAACATTCATTGCCTTGACGAGCAGTTGATTAGTGGAATCAGGTGTGTTAGTGAAGTGATTAATGGAATCAGGTGTGTTAGTGAAGGGCTGGAACAAAGGCCTGCACACCCAGTAGATCTCCAGGACCGAACTTGGGCACCCCTAGAGTACAACATAGTACTTGGTGGGCATTGGTAGCTCTATAGCACTGGGTGGGTATGTGTAAGATAGCACTAGTTGGGTGGGTGCAGCATTGTAGTGTGTAGCTCTGTAGTGCGGTGTGATTGTTTGTAGCTCTGTAGTGTTTGGCTTGTGGGTGTATAGTATGGTGTTTTTTGGGGCTCTGTAGTCCTGTGGGAGTGTTTGTAGTATAGTCTTGTGTTGCGTGTGTAGCTCTGTAGTGTTGTGTGCGTGTGTGTAGCATAGCGCTGGCCGGGTGGGTGCAGTATTGCGTGGGCGTGTGCAGCTCTGTAGCGCTGCATGGTCAGGGGTTTGTGGACTGGACTGCAGCCATACAGCCATTCTCATCCGAGCTGCCTGCCTTCGGCAGTTCCGTCTCTGCAGACTTAGAGCATCACTCCGGCTGTTCTCCGAAAGAACGCTTCTTTCTCTCGAGTGCTTACTCCACACGTGAGCTCGCCACAGTCATTGCTGACGTGAACCCCCGTGCGTGTGTGTGTGTGTGTGTGTCATCTCCGCCCTCTGCCTCCAGCTGAGGTGACATCATGCCTCTGTGAGGTGTTGGGAGGGGGGCTGGAGGAGAAATCTTTCAGAAATGGAGAATGGTACAATCTCTGAAGCATCAGCCCCTAATCTCACTTTCCCTGTCTCCCTCTCTCCCTCTTTCACATCCCCCCTCTGCTTCATTCCCCTGCTTTTCCTCCCCTTTTTGTGTATGCAGAAACATATGCAAATATGTTCTTGCCAAATTATGACTTTGGACCGCTATGTAGAATTAGAAATTAGTGTATTAACATAATGGTTGCTGTTGCTAATGAGGTGTGTGTGTGTGTGTGTGTGTGTGTGTGTTTGAGAGAGAGAGAGAGACAGAGAGAGAAAGAGAGGAGCGTGTTTGTGGGAGGGTGGGGGTATAATATTTGAGCACATTCTGATTGGCTCTGGCCATGATTAGGAGGGGGTGTGTCCCTGATGTGTCCCTGAACTGGGCAGGCGCAGGAACAGGGCTGCTGGCTGGTAAGGATGAATGGGACTGTAACCCTGTTTCAGTAGAAATACATTACATTTATTATTTGATTACTTTTATGTCTATTATTATCATTATTATTAGCCTACTACATTTACTATTCCACCTTGAGAGAAGTCTTAGCAACATGACATCTACCACAATATTTATTCCACAATAACTCCATTAAATCATAAATATGGTATGATTTTGGGTGGAGCCAGCTATTCACTCTTGTATTAGGTGGGGTGAGTGGGGCAGTGTGCGTGTGTGGTGTGCATTCTTTCATGCAGATAATTCTCCTTGTTTCATATCTCAGCACAGTTAATGGGCAATTTTTAAGACAGCTGCAAATCACTGAACAGGTTGTGAAAATATGTGCATGTGTAAGTTGTCAATTTAATGGGGTATTTAGCCTACTCATTACGTAAATGAACACAGGCACATAAATATTAGTTGAGATATTTATACCACTACCAAAACCTTTTTTTCTGCATGGTAATAACACCAAATACAATAGCAGGCAATAGGCCATCGACCTCAGGTGAAAGAGAAACCCTATACTTGACAATTCTGTGAAAGTCCATCTCTGGTGTGGAGCGAGGCTCTCTTGTTGTTGAAGTGGCAGCTATGAGATTGTGCTGAGAATTTATCTCATCCAGTATCTCTAGTATTGCGGGACTTTGGAGCCCATAGGTTTTCAGGACATCTGGAAGAGGGATATCCGAAATGTGTAATCTCTGATGCTCTGATGGTGTCTCTTCATTGTAGCAATTGCAGCAATGACTATGCTCTGCTTTTGACCCAGTTAGCACCTCGCTCTCCCCAGGTGTAACAAGCATGCGATATTCTTTCACAAATTGCGTCCGGCCTTGATAAATAGCATCAGGTCATTCATATGCATTTATCTGTATATTCACCTCTCAATTTTATTAGCAGTCAGGCATCAGAACTCCCAAAAATACACGTGTGTTCAATGGGACAAAATATATCATATCAATATCAACATGTCATATTAATCTTTTATCACATTACATGTGGGCCAGCTCTCTGTTTCCCATGATGATGGTTTTCTAAGTATTAAAACCTCTCATTTTCTCAAGAAATGTAGCCTCTGGTGTCAGTTAACAGAAAACCAAAATGTTAGTATTAATTTATAGCTTTGACACCACCAGGTACTTGTTATTTAGCTTTTAGCAATTATGAAAGTATCAAATTATATTTGGGTTTAAGAAACATTTTGCATGTTTAAATGGAAAGCAGTGACAAAATTCGGCAGTGGCAGAGGCGGCAGTGTAGTGTAATGGTTAGGGAGCTGGACTGATTCAATTCCCAGGTGGGGCACTGCCGTTGTACCCTTGAGCAAGGTACTTAACCCGAATTGCTTCAGTAAAATATCCAGCTGTATAAATGAATTGTATGTAAAGAAATGTAAACTGTGCAAGTCGCTCTGGATAAGAGCATCTGCTAAATGCCTAAAATGTAAAATGTAAATGTAATGATAATAAGCTATTAACAAGCCTAGTCTGAAATAAGTCTGCGCAAGACAGTTGTGTGCGCACCCAGGAGGCAAGGTGTAAAAGACTGTAGCGGTTGCATTCCTCAGGGCTGTAATGTTGAGCTGGAGCGTTTGAAACCCAGATGGCTCGGGTAACGGTCATTTTCCCAGACAGTGTGGTTTCGGAGAGCCAGGCGTGATTTCAGATACACGCCGAGAGTGATCTCTGGCCCTTCGGTTGTCTGCCGTGTCTATTTGAAGCTACACGTAACCCAGATTCAGGGAAACACGTTGGGCGCCTTTGTTGTCAGGTTTTAAGCCTGTCCCAAGTCCCAAATCCGGGACTGCCGGGCCGACTCCTCTGTCTGACATGGACCACGACACACATGGAGACAGGTCACCTTTCCCCAAATGGCCCTTTTGCATTACATCCGTTTATCCGAGCGACTTACTGAGCATTTGAGCACTCAAGTATTTGAGTGCATTCAATAGGTTTATAAGAGCAGCAGTAACCACAGAAAGGGATAATTAACACTCCACAGCCAGTGATGGTGTGACAAGAAGTGCTAGGATAAACTGTACTGCCAGCGTAGTCAACTACCCTGGCAAACATATTAAACATATCTTGTATTAGTGAAGTGCTGAGACGACTGCAGCGGGTGATTCTTCGGTGCGGTTTGTGGTTCATCTGCATTTTTTCAGTGTCCTCTGCGCTGCTGAAACCGCGTTGGGCTCATGTGTGCTTTGGGTGCAAGCTGAGCCCCCTGAGAGAGGGGAGGGGTGGAAAGCTCACTTTGCTTTCATGTGCAGGGGCTTGTGGGTAGGGGGGGTGTAGTTGGGGAGGTGGTGGGGGGTTGTGGTGTGGTGAACCCACAGGAGAGGAATTGCTTATGCATGCTCTTCCCTAGGTTCCTCTTAATGCAGTGTAGTGGTTTAGGGCAGTGGTTCTCAAACCCGGTCCTGGAGCACCACCGTGTATGCTGGTTTTCCTTCCAACCATAATTGTCAGATCCTGAAGTATAACAAGCTGTTGTTTTTAATTAGACACTTTTAACGTCTAATGAGGGATGATTTAGGACATAATCCCTCATAATGCCACATCATGTCAGAAACCGATATTCATGTTACAAATAATTAATATTCGATATAATTTAGGGACTTTAAATCAGCCAAATCAGTTCTCAGACAACTAACATACCAAGCCAGCGTACATGAAAACCAGCATACACGATGGTACTCCAGCACTGAGTTTGAGAACCACTGGTTTAAGGTCCGTGCATGGAACTCAGAGGTCGAGGTTAAAATCCCAGGTGGGGTACTGTTGTTGTGCCCCAGAACAAGGCACTTACCCTGAATTACTTCAGTGAACTTATCCAGCTGTATGTAAAAAAAGGAAAAAGTAAGCTGTGTAAGTCTCTCTGGATAAGTCAATAATGTCATGTAGTAGAAACAATGGGTGGATTGATAGGCTCACAGGGTAACGTCGATGAACCTTTCACTGTTCTCAGATCAGTTTGTGCGAGGATCTGACGAAAGCTGCAGAAGAACACAGGCCAACTGCAGATGCCCATATGCTCGTAGGCCAGTATTTTCAATGCAAACAAGTTTGTACCGGGAGAAAAAAAAAAAAAAAAAGATGAGGAACTGGCCTCGTGTAAACTCAAGCCCCAGGTGGAGCACTGCCGTTGTGCCCTTGAGCAAGACACTTAACTTGAATCGCTTCAGTTAGTATCCAGTAAACGTAAGTTATGGAAGTCGCTCTGGATCAGAGTGTCTGCCAAGCAAAATGAATAATGTAAAAGTAAAAGAAGAGAAAGGAAAAATAAGATTGACCTTGTGTTGACGGGGTGAGGTGGAGTGGCAGTAACGGCTGCCGAGCCTCGGCTCTTACCGCAGGCCTGAAGGAGTAAAAACGTCTTTGTCGTATTGGCCACTCTGTGTTCTTCCATTTGGGAGGAGACAGGGGTATGTGGGGCAGAGAGGTGTTGAAGTATTTTGGCGGGTGGTGTTGGGGCCCGGGGTTTGGGGTGCAGAGGTCTTAGAGGGGGTGGCACTGGGGGCGAGAGGGTGTTAGGAGGTGTTTGAGCACATGTTGGGGGATGGAGGTGTTGGAGTGCAGGGTGATCACGTAGGCGGATTTTGTAATGGAGGTATAAATTGGCTTTCGGATTTCATTCCTGTGTGGGACCAGCAAAAAAAAAAATGGTTTCAATTCAATTTCTCACCCAGCAGTCTACCCCTTGCCAGAGATGATGCCAGACCATTACATTTCCTTCCCCACTGTCGGAGTCCCCCCGCCAGCCAATCGGGCTCCTTAGACGCAAGCGGAGTCCCCCGCTGCTTCGCCCCATTTCATTTCGCTAACAGCAGAAGGCCAGAAGAGTCCGTTCGGCGGTAATCTTCCGCCGCTGAGATAGAACATAGTGCTCGCCGCCGGGCAGCCACTCTGTGACCACGCCCACCGTTTCCATTTTGAGAGTTGTGTCGTGGGCGTACTGCAGACGCCGCATGCCGCCAGTGGTAAAATAAGGGGCCATTTCTCCCTCTTGACGGTGGAGTCCGTAATGGTGTTTGCCGGAGTCGAATCGAAGAAAAGCTTTACATTACGACTTCGCCCATTTCGGGGGAGCAATCAATGCAACTTCTTGCTGTGATGCCAGTGCGTGTACATTACCACGGTAAGAGATCGCCGACGTGGAACTGGAAGGGGAAGAATGCACAGAATTATTTAAAATAAGTACAAATAAAAAGTAAGTACACACTTATGTGCATGTATGCATAAGTAATAATTAATTCGCCGTCAAAGTATTTTTCTTAAATGATTCTTTTAAGCTAAAAAATTCATGAAAATAGTAAAAAGGCATTAAAAATGCAAGGGTCAGTGTGTGTCTGTTCCACACAGCTAGGGTGAATGCTCTTGGGACTGCAGTTGCAATTGCGGCTGAGATATCTATCTTAGCTGGAGCCGTGGATCACGTGCTCCCAAGCCCCCTCTAACTCCCCTTCCCCCATTTCTGTTTTTCAAGTTATAGTGCCATCGGCGGTCTGAAGGTGCTTGTGAAGGTTTAAATCTTAACAGGGAGACACTGCTGAACGAGTCGCTGAACAGCAGTGCCGTATGTCCTGGCTGGCCTTCTGCTGCGTTAAAGCCCTGATTGCCACATCTGTTGTTTATTTATTTATTTATGTGTGTGTGTGTGTGTGTGTGTGTGTGTGTGTGTGTGTGTGTGTGTGTGTGTGTGTGTGTGCGTGTGCGTGAGGCCTGTGTGAAACATCCAATGATGCATGCTAAATTCAGGGCAAGTGCCTACGAGAGCCTGCGCTTGTGTCATAGTGTGTGCACAAGCACGCCAATCCCTTTCTGGTTCACCTCACCCTGTACTGAAACAGAGCAGCCTGGCAACCCGATGACGTCAGACGTTTGTCTTTTAATATATTGATAAATATTATTAATAAAATTATTTAAAAAAAAAAATTTGTACATATTCCAGATCATGGAGGGAATGCATTAATGTCAGCAAAATTGATGTCCGTATTTGTATGTAAGCTTCCTAAAAAAAGGGATCCTCGCAAGGCTACTGCTGTACGTGCATTAAGTAGATGTTCGGCCAGCTGTAGACACAAGCTGCAGACATTAGAGCTTATCCTAACTGAAGCAATCAAAGCACAGGTGAGGGTATTAAGAAGCAGACCACTACAGTCTGTCTGACAACAGCAACAATAAAGAGTTCAAGAGCAGTACTGCGGAACAGTACAGCACAGTGGAACGAGTTTTTTCTAAATTGTCGTTCCCTCATAGTCGATGAACTGCAGCAAACACAGGCAGCCATTGTTGGTAGCAGACTCAAGAACAATTGCTTTATTGGATCACTGAAATGTTCTCATTCTTCATTTCAATAATCAGTGTGATTGTTTGTTGGTTTGTGCGCTCTCCTCTCCTCTGTGCCGAGATTCCAACACATCAAGCTCTTCTTACTCCCTTGTGGAGAAAGTAACTTTCCGGGGGAAAAAGTCCTTTCCTTTGGTGGTCTAAGTTCATTTATTAATAATATTTTGTACTCTGGTAATTTGTATATTTGACTGGATGTCTATCTAACTGTATATTAATGGAAATGTATGTACATATAACAATATTTGGCCCATAGAGGGGTGAGGTTTCCAGGACCTTCTGGCTCTGTAAGTAAGAGAGATAGCAAAGTTAAATATAAGAAAGACTACAAAGAAAAAATGTATGGGGAATGGAATAGAAAAGGGAAAAACACACACACACAAAAAAAGGGAAAGTAGGGGGAAAAAGCACAGGAAGCAATAGCAATCATTTTTAATAATGATAATTTTTTGGGATGTTGCTGTGTCTTATCACCGCAACATCCTCCTTCAGTTTGGGAGACCATTACATTGACAAGCACTGGTCCTCCTCTGAACCCCCCCCAGCAGCCACCACCTCTTTTCATTTTGCAGTCCACCAGCTGAGCTGTGCAGTCATCGCGTCAAGAGGAGTGCAGTGTTCGCAGCTTGCAGCACAACTCTTGTGTGGCGAGACGAGGGCAATCTTCCCAACCCGTCTCCCTATAGCACGTTGTCCTGCGGGGCTGCCAGCCATCATCGGCACTGGTCAGGTTTCGATACCATACCATGGGCCAGGCCACACACTGAAGCCCAGCGGTTGGGAAGGACTGGATGCCCGGCCGTGCCATACGGGTGCAGTCTCAAGGAGGGCTGTGCTGGGGAACCCTGTACAGGTTCACTCAGGATGTTACGGAAGGTGGAGCTGTTTCTGTCGTAGTGTGTTTGCCTACATTTACATTTTTGCATTTCAGACATTTAGCAGATGCTCTTATCCAGAGCGACTTACACAATTTTACATTTCTTTACATACAATCCGTTTATACAGCTGGACATTTTACTGATGCAATTACCTAATTAATTAAGTACCCTACTCAACGTGCAGTGCCCAACAGCAGTGCCCCCACCTGGGAATCGAAAACCTGCAACCTCTTGAGTTACAAGCCCAGTTCCCGAACTGCTATACTACACCGCCGATTGCCTGTGGCGATAGGGATCACCCCGCATAACAACCTGCTGTACAAACAGACGAGGCCCGGAGCTGCAGAGCTGGATTAAATGGATAATCTGCCCCATCGGAGCGTCTGCACCCAGCTCTGCCAGTCCTGTCGCCCACGCTGCCTTCTGGGTCACCAGAGGGCAAAATGAGCTATTTTACACCTGCCTATCTATGAAATCCCCACACACAGTAATCCTAAAAATGCCTTACGTTGCGTTTATAAGTTCCACTGCATTTGCATTGAAAATGAGTTAAAGGGGACCAAAAAAAGAAAATGTCCTTCCGAATAACCCCTGGTTTTTGATTCAATCAACATTTGTCCTGAACTTTGTCTCACTATTAATTGTCAGCGTTCAATTTTTTTCTCCACAAAACACAGTTCAGCAATCATCAAAATTGATCACTAACCTTGTGTGGTTGCATTACAAAAACAAGTAAGACATTTATTTCTAAGTCTTAAGTTGAGGACAAATGTTTATTGAATCCAGGCCCTTCCAGTGTGCCTTATGGTAAAGTACTAAAAGCACCAAATGGAACAAACCCTCCCAGAATAGCCTAAATAAGCCTCAATATTATATCACAACAATTTAACTTTTCCTTAAGATATCTTGGTGGTTTTGATTGAATCTAGGGATCACTTTGTACAAGGATACAGTACGGGATTAATACGGATTTTGAGTGCAGTAGAACATCTGAGATATGAATGCATCTGGATTGATATTGAATTGATCATTCCAATCAATTCACGATTCACATTCTTTAAACTGATCAATATACACCAGTTTTTTAATTTGAATCCTGAATTGAATGGAATTATTACTGACATTACTTTTTAACATTGAGGCTACTCTCAGGTTGTAGCTATAAACCTTAGTTGAAATCTGGGTCTCATTTGAACAATACATCCCCTTTTCAGTGACCCGCCATCTCTGGCCTTTTTTGTGGACTTTTTTCTCACCCTTTTTTTAGCACATATCAAACTGTTTTATTTCCCCACATTGTATGCTTTAGGAATTGGGTGACTAGGATGCAGAGGTTACACTTGGTTGTGGGGGGGGGGTGGAGCTATTTTGAGGACGGGGTCCTGGAGTGGGTGCAGAGAGAGGAGTTTGAACTGAGGATCATTGAGGCAACAGTTTCTTGAGTTTTTGGGTTCTGGGGCTCAAGGACAGAAGGTGGACATGGCGGTAAGAAAGACCGAAGAACGAGATAACGGGAGGCTCTCCGGACACCAGTGCTGACCACCTCGCTCTCTGGATTGGCCTCGGCCTTGCTGCCCCCACATTTACCAAAGCTAATAGAGTAACAAGGCTCCCCTGGGGGCATTTGTAATTAGAAGGGCAAGCAGTATCCAGGCATTGATTGAGTAAACGTTTTATTCATTTCGCTTCGTTGTCAGTCAGAACTAGGAGCTAGCCCAACTCTATCTCCACCCAGCCCCACTCAGGAAGAGTATTACACCTTGTTCGCACCAACCCTGCCTGGCTGCTCGTTTAGGCGAATATTTGGGTTTGTCCGTACCCACAGTCACACCAGTCGTATTCATAGGCTTGTTTCATCACTGCAACCCCCGTCACCAGTTCTGTTAACTGCAGTTTAACAGTTTGTGGACATCCCTGTTCTGCGTTGAAAGCCCGCTCCTGCCGGCACCGCCATGTGGCTGTCCCATACAGCTGCATTCGTTGTAACTGGTCACCAGGAAAAATAGGTCCTGGGAGGGAATTGATGCATGCCATTTAAAATAACTCGGTAAGTGTGCTGAACGGTGCAGCTTCTTTATCCTGCGATAAATGTACACTACCGCCCCATCGTGATTCCGTCCCAACGTTGACTCACTGGAAGGATCACGGGCGAAACGTGTAGTTCTAGTCATCGTCCTCTAACGGCACAGGTGACTGACGGCCACTTGTTGACCGAACTGGGTTCTAGCAGCGTCTAATTAAAGAGAAAAATGGTCGTGAGCCTCGTGTTTTAATGCATCAGCGTTTTTGTGATGAATGTGTTTGGCCAGCAGCAGCAAGGCACCGAGGGTAGCCTCGCACAGGGACCGGTGCGACTGATTATGAGCACAAAGAGCAGATCTGCGCTCAAAGTCTCCCCGCCCGTGACTTCATTGATGCTCGTGTTCACGTGCCTGTCCTCCACCTTTCTCTGGCTAATCCAGGGTGACATTTTGGGCACGTAGGCTGTGCGATTCAGGCAGGAAGTGCGGGGGGGGGGGGGGAGGGGGTAAGCATGTGGAATGCCAGCCCTGCCTGCGGAGACGTGGGGAGGAAGGGGTTGGCATCCCGGGGAAACAGCCACTTTTTGTCTGTCTGCGGGTCCATCGAGCAACGTGGCCCATGCCCGCCCCGCCGGGGGATCTAATAAAAAATCCATTAAATAAACAAATTAAAAACTCAATAAAGGTGCCGTGGTGCTCTCGGTGGAGGAGCAGGGGTGGTGGCCCCCCGCACCCCTGGCCGGATTCCAAATCCCGACCACCCCCCCCGCCCCGCCGGCCTCTCTCCCCGGCCCGGGCCACTTCATCATTCTCCACTTTAATTGGCTGGATCGCTCCTCGCCTCCTCTGCCTCGGAAGACGCATGGTGCGAACTGCCGCATAATGGCCGCCCTGCATCACCTGGGTGGGTGCAGCGCCAGATTCTCCCTCCCCGCTGAGCACGCTTTTAGACCTGATGAAAAGGGCTGTGCGGACAAAGTGGATTAATATTTATATTACTATTACTATTGTTGTCGTTATCGTTACTGTTCGATAACGACATGAACGTCGTTCATGTATGATTGAAATTGCTTTTGAAATCACCTTATTTTTTTTACCAACCAGAACCCAGCAACGACTAAGCGGGAATGGTGTTTTTACACAAATGGTAGTTTTGTGTGATGTGGTTTTTAATGAACTCTACAGCTCCCAAGTCTGTCTTTGATGGTCTTTATTTTGTGTACAACACAGATTGTAAACTGCACGTGAATAGAAGTAGCATTTGATGAAGTTTTAAACAGCTTGTACCAATGTTGGAAGAAAGGGGAAGAAAGGCAAACTGCAATAGACGAAAGATGGGTTTGTTTAATTTGTTGTTGAGCTCTATGTTTAAGACCTGAGCTCTTTGTTTAAGACCGAGCTGAGCTCTTTGGTTCAGACCACATGAGCTCGCATTTGTCCCTTCGGCTCCGCTCCGCATGGCACCTGTCAGCACGGATATGGACTTGTTTGGTCCGGATGCATCCGGTGAAGGTGGGGGGGCACCATCTGTGGAGAGGACTGCAAACCTTGTAACTCTGCAATCGAAAAGGTGCCACAGATTCTATACACTTACCAGATACTCAGCTCCTTCATTAATTCTACCACCGACACTGAAACATAATTTGATGCATCTTATTATTATTATTAATAATAATAATAATAATAATAATAGTAATAATAATAACCCATATTCGCCTAATGCATTATACTGTATAAACATGGTGTGTGCCTAGCCACATAACACACCCATTCGCACTCAGCCAACCTTCAGTCTAACACTTCCCTCTTATTGGAAATAAGGGAAACATTAGGCAAATTATGCATCATTGGAAAGAGCATGACATTTATTTTGATGTATAAACTGATGTGTTATCACAAAAAAATGTAAATGGAAAAACATATATAAATCGTATACAAATGATGAAAATGAGAAAATATGTATTTGTACATAATTTATAATAATACATAATTTGTGGAGATACACTACCGGTCAAAAGTTTTAGAACACCCCCATTTTCCAGTTTTTACTGAAATGTAAGCAGTTCAAGTCCAGTGAATAACCTGAAATGGTAGTTTCAGGTTTAGGTTTAGGTTACCAAAAACATAAAAAGAATGTTATAAAAGAGAGTTATAAAAAAAGGCCCTTTTCAGGGAACAAGTAATGGGTTAACGTGGGTCACTCGTCGACTCTGGATCCAGCAAAAGAGCCCCAGACCATCATGCTTCCTCCTCCATGTTTGACAGTTGGTGTCACACTGAGGAACCATCCTTTCGCCTACTCGACAGCCTACAAAAACCTTTCAAAATTTCAAGATTTCAAATTTTGAAAATCCAGTCCAGTCCAAATTCTTCCAGTCTTCAGTAGTCCACTGGCGGTGCTTCATGGCCCAGGCAAGCCTCTTTTTATTATTTTGCCATCTTAGCAATGGCTTTCTTACTGCCACTTGACCTGTCAAACCTGCAGCTCTTCTCTTCACAGTTGAAACTGAGACTTCCTTACTTCGACCAGTGTTAAGCTGTGCTTGAAGCTGTTGTCCTGTGAGCCGCCTATCACGCAAGCTGTTGACTCTCAGAATCTTGTCTTCTGATTTTGTTGTGGCTTTGGGTCTGCCAGACCTCTTCCTGTCAGAGTTTCCTCCAGTTTCCAAGTGCCTTTTGATTGTGTAGGAAACTACTCACTGCCAAAAAATGTACATTCTTTTAAAGTTTTTTGTAACCTGAACTTTAAAAAAAAATCTCTGGCAGTTTACCGCTTACCTTTGTACCATTTCAGGTTATTCACTGGACTTGAACTGCTTAAATTTCAGTAAAAACTGGAAAATGGGGGTGTAGAGTTTTCGCGGTCTGAGGAATATCCCGTAGATTGGCGAATGAAGGGTTTGCGTGGTCTACGGAAAATCCTGCAGTTTGGCGGATATGGGTTAATGACAGTACCGTAGAAACTGTCCTTGTGCCCGCCTTTTCATGAATATTAATAAACTTTCATACAGCAATAGACACTCTTGCTAACCAGAACCCCCTTTTGTTAGGAAGTAAAGAGGATGGAAGGAGCTGACGATCCTGACCATTCCCGTGCTGATTGGCCGGCGACCATGCAGGGTGGTGCGTGATTGGCTGTAGCACAGTGAGGGAGGCATTCAGCCATCAGGGTCGTCCCCGCCTCATCGCTTAAGATGGAGCCCCCGTTGCTTATTGAAGTACACTCCTCCAATGCAATTACCTTTGTGGCTGAGCTAGTGAACCAGCGAGTGAAAAGAAGTGGCTGCTGGCAGCGTGCACCTGGGGGACAGTGAGCGCTCGTCTCTGCTCTCCCAAATCAACGGAGCATGTTGCAGCGATTAAACGGCCCTACCGATACGACCGGGCATTTCAAAGGGAAACAGGGATAAAAATTGGTTCCAAAAAAAAAGAAAAGAACCCCAGTCTGATGGGGAACGATGACTCCTCTACAGGCGGCAGTGCAGGCACGTGGCGTGTTTTCGAGTGTGCGAAGAACACACCGGAGCGCATATGCGCAGGCTTCTAATGAGGAGCGTGGACCAACGCTCAGCAAAAATGTGAATTGATTACTGCGGCCTTCTGGCCCCCACGTATGCGAACCCACACACAAGTTGGAGCACTGTGGGGTCTTACCGTGGTGCGTAGCCATATGGTGAATTTGCTGATGCAGCTAAACGAACGTAAAATACACGTGAGGTGTGCTGAAAACCCTGTCTTTTCGATTTGGTGCAATATTGGACTTTGGCCATGGCCCTCTAGTGCCGAGAAAAATTACAGGTTTTTTTGGGAAGAGGAAAGGGGGGGATGATGGGAAAACTATGGGGTTTTTTTAGCTCCAAGAAATAGACAAAAATGTATTTTCTCTGTCACTTTTAATGTTGTCATGTGGAAAGTGCAATAGTGGATGAGCTGGCATTTTACCCAAGTCAGCATTATTTTTTAATTTGATTCACTCAGCATGATTGTGTTTTAGAGTGGAAGAGTAATGTGTGTGTGTGTGTGTGTGTGTGTGGGGGGGTGGGGGTTTGCTTTTAACCGCGTAGGTCATGTTATACAACATGAATGTAGCTTTTCCAGTATTACTCTGTGTGCTCTCATATGAATGCAAGCAGGCCTGTTTTCACTGCGCTTATCTTGTCCAGTGGCATCGGAGTACAGTGTGAAAACACGTTTTTACGTTATTTTTACTTACCGCGACCTGACTGCAACACGGTAAAATTGAGCAATAATGTTATGCGCTCGCTGAGTGCAGCGCTGCATTGAGAAGGCCTTGATTTGTGAAGCTGTATGGCTACTTTATTCACTTCTGAAGATGGAAATCAATGCGGAAATATGCTTGAGTAATTTAGTCATTACTCAAGGAGTGCAAGGCTCTGTCATGGGTGGCGGTTTGTGTCCTTTTTCCCCTTTTGTGTTTCATTTTCTTCAGCCGTTTCAGGGTCAAAGGTCACAGGATATACATCACACCCTGCTCTCTATCAGTGAAATTGAGTAAAAGTGGCTTGACTCTTACTTTATCGAAGCCAGTACATATTTAGCGATAATTGCTCCCTGAGGCGTGCCGAAGGCGGACGTTGATTGATCAACCAGCGAAATGTTTAAGACACTGCCTGTCCCGAATAATATAGTCGTTAAATTATCTTCAGTGCTCGTGCATCACGAATTCTTGGACGGCGTCCAGTGGCTCACGAGGAGGGAGGAGCCATGCCGGCTGCGGTTCATCTCCGGAGGGATGATGGGGGCTGCTCCGATTGGTGGAAAAGCAAGGTGTTTGGTGAACGAGCAAGCTCATGCGTTGTGGTTGATAGTTGTGGGATAAACAAGGCTCATCTCGCCCATTCACTAAAATATCTAATGCTTTTGAATGTACATTATCCAGCGAAAAGATTGAATGGGTAGAAATGGGTCAGTTTGTGTAAAATACTCTCATCTGTGGAATGAAAGTTGCTTGCAGATTTCCTTCGATGTTTGCATGCATATTTGTCCCATATGTAACTAAAATCTTTTCAAAACTATTTTAGATTAAAATAGGTGTAGACCTTTATGGTAGCACTTGGCATTCAGGCCAAAAAGTTCAATTTGTGTCTCATCAGACCGGATAATCTTTTTCCTGATGCTCTTAGAGTCCTTTAAGTACCATTTGGCAAACTCCAGGTGGGCTGTCATATGCCTTTCACTCAGAAGTAGCTTCTGTCTAGCCACTACCATAAAGGTCTGATTGATGGAGTGCTGCAGAGATGTTTGTCCTTCTACCAGGTTCTCCCATCGCTGCAGAGGAACTCTGAAGCTCTCTTAGAGTGGCCATTGGGTTCTTGGTCACCTCCCTGACCATGTCCCTTCTTGCCCGGTTACTTAGTTTGGCCAGACGGCCAGCTCTAAGAAGAGTTGTGGTGGTTCCAAACTTATTCCATTTCACAATGATGGGGCCCACTGTTCTCCTGGGTGCTTTCAATGCTTTAGCAATGTTTTTATACCCTTCCCCAGATCTATGCCTCAACACAATTCTATCTCGGAGGTCTATGGAGAGTTCCTAGGACTTCATGGCTTGGTTTTTACTCTGACATGCACTGTCAACTGTGGGACCTTACATAGACAGGTGTGTGCCTTTCCAAATCATGTCCAATCAATTGAATTTACCACAGGTGGACTCCAATGAAGTTCTAGAAACATCTCAAGGATGATCAGTGGAAACAGGATGCACCTGAGCTCAATTTTGAGTGTCATAGCAAACGGCGTGAATACTTATGTACATGTGATATTTTCATTTTTTATTTTTAATACATTTGCAAAAATTTCAAAAAACCTTTTTTCACTTTGTCATTATGGGGTATTGTGTGTAGAATTCTGAGGGAAAAAAAAAGAATTTAATCCATTTTGGAATAAGGCTGTAACATAACAAAATGTGGAAAAAGTGAAGCGATGTGAATACTTTCCGGATGCACTGTATATGTGACAAAGATAAAAAACATTGAAAACTGTTCATGTGCAAGCTTGGAAGTTTTTCTCACAAAAAAATATTTTGGGTTGAATTGTGTAAATGCCTCGATTGTGGATTACTCTGTACAGGCCAGTGGAGGAAGAGGAGAGAGGTAATGTGAGCCAAAGACTCCAGCATTGTTGTACCAGATCCCTTTGTGTTCAAACAGTGGCTCTTGTCTTTTTCTCTGAGTAGCTTATTGTGAAGTTTGATATTTTCACTACCCCCACACTGACCTCAGGACAATGACATCAAGTTTTTTTCCCACTTGACTTTGAACACTTTGAGTTATGAAATGTTTTTTCCCATTTCTTTCTTTGCTTTTACAGTTTCATTTCAAATACAGGATGTACATACAGGGCGTTTAATGTGGTTTTGCCTGTCTGTCTGTGGCTTTGTGGTTGATGTGTAGATACAGAGCTTTCCCATGGCGTTTATTTGATCAATGCTGACAGAAGTGCAGGAGATAAAAGACTGGATCAGAGACCAGATTCTGCAGATCACCCGGAGGGAGATCAGGACCAGGCAGTACTCCTCAAACGTCTGATTAGCTGGCGATCTGACCGTCAGGAACGCGCCTCTCGGGGGGTTCGATCAAAGACGCGTTCGCGTGCTGACGTAATCTCAGATGTGAGGCGTTTGGAGATTCAAGTAATGAGTTCTTAGGGTTTATGGCATGGAAGATAAGAGCGAAGTGATGATCAGAGTCACACGATGACTTAATTGAAGATCTGCTTTGGGTAATTGTGGTTGTTAATGCTATGGCCTGTCAGCCCAGTCACACGGATAGAGAGTGTCAGTATTGCCACTTATAGAAACAACTACTTCATTATTATTTTTATTTTTTTTTTACTATTGCGACTGATCTGCCAGTTTTTTATTTCCTGAATGGATATGCCAGGGATGTATCCATTTTTATGAATGTACAAAAGGGGGCCTTGGGCGTTTTTGTGGACATTGATTGTCTTGCCTTCCACCAGGAAAAAGCTTCAGGAGACCCTAAAAGGCACCTTAGTGCTCCTCTTTGTTTCAGTAACTTCCGGCTGACATTACCATTACATTTTTTCCTTTTCCTTCATTCAAAAGGAAAAAAATGTTTCCTTTTTCTTCCCGGTTTGTATTGGCCAGTTGAAACTGTTGGCCTATCCCGTCACCGTGTCGTTTTCAATTGTTTTGGGAGGGTGAGGACTAGCGTGCGCTACTAGACTAGCGCTTTCTGCTCTGAGGTGAGCTGCTGCAGTCGGCCAGTCGTTTGCACAAGTGTGGCGCTAAGAGCCAAGAACTTCAATTTCGATAACAACAATGCGGTTGCTTGAGTTCTGCATAAGCGACTCTTGATTTATGCCCCGAATACATCATTTACTGCGACAGGTTGCATCCATTAATTAGTCGATCCCTGTATTGCGCAGGTTGTTTGCATTACATTCTCTCGTCACAAAGCCCAACTGTGCAAATGAAAAAATAGCGTCGCATTTGGGCGGGTGAGGGAGGGGTTGAAATCTGAAATATTGCAGTAGGTACCACTGTGATGTATCTCTTTGAGCAATGTATCATACATTTTTAAGTTGCTTTTATTAACTCTGTAATGGCACAGAGCGAGTGCTTGGCTCTGGACTTGTTCGGGGATATGTTTAAACTGATGTGATTCAAGTAGATCACGTTTACCCTTGTATCAAAGATGGATGTACCACTCCCAATGCATAGCCATAGTATGAGTCATTTCATTTCAATTTCTTTCTAGATGCAGGTGAGCATGCTGAGAATAAGGCACCCGCTTGTTAGTGAACTAAAATAAAGTAAGTTATATGTTCAAATAGGTGCTATCACCTTGGATAGCGTAGTGGTCTAACGCACTCGCATTGACTGGTGCTTTGCGAGTGTGAGCTACCTATTGTGGTTGCGGTTCGAAACCCGACTGTGCCAGACCGGCCCTGGCCGGGAGCCCCCATTGAGGGTGGCATTTGGCTGTCTGCCCCAGGGGGAGGGGGGAGGGTGAGCCGGCACGAACCCATCTCATCAGTTCCCAAACTGGGCACCTGAAACCAGGGTGTGAGGCTCTGGAGAGCCAGGGGTGTGCATGCTGGGATTTCAGCTCTGACCCCTGCTCTTCATTTCATAATCAGACCCAATTGTGTACTTTGATAAAATGATACATTACTGCAGATTACTGCATATTGGCCTTGTGCTCAAATATTAGCAATGCAGTGCATTCTGGGAAATACGTAATTATGAAAGTGTGCAGCTACTTAACTAATCGGATCAATTGGTTGGAATTAAAGCCCAGCATCCCCACCGGCGATCCCAGATTATAGTGTGACACCGCTGACCCAGAACAGCTTAGAGCAGCCCAGGGGAACACTTCGTACAAACTGAAATGGAAGATTTCACTCAATAATCTAGTCATGCAATCTTCATTATTAACTTTTATTCGTTTACACCTTGTCCAAGGTGTAACGTAAATCATTCTTATTATTGATGACTTCTTTCATATTTTGCTAGCTAGTTAGCTAGCAAGCTTGCTATGAAATTGAGTGGTCACTTAACATTATCAAACTAATGTTGATTATGGCTTGTAACTATCTAGCTAACAGTTGTGCTATGTTAATGCTGTTCATCAAGAGCAGCTTGGTTCAGCAAATCACAAATCACAAAATGCGAATGTTTAAAATATGATGGAATACACCGAGCCAGTCTTCACTCACTCACACACACACACACACACACACACACACACACACACACACACACACACACACACACACATATATACGTAGCTAATATGGCTTGGTAACTAGCTAGCAAGTGAATGTACTGTTATCTAAACCACAAAGAGATACTGATTCTGAAGCTAGCTAGCTAGGTCACTTTGCCAACTAGCTAAGGTAGATTAATAGAAGACATAGCTAACATTCTAGCTGACTACCTAGCATTAGCTAGCTTGTGCCATATAGCTAAGCAGTTAAATAATTCCGTATTGATTTGGTTTAACCTATTGAAACACATGGGTCACAGTCGGTTATGCTTTACATATCCGTGAATATCGTTGCCTCAAGCTATCGTATTCATTGAAACTATGTATTTCAAAACTAGCCCTAATCATTCTGGAGAAATCACTATTTCTTTTGACACTGACCTCTCTTTTGATTCCAACAAAAAGAAAAAAAATTCAAATAAGCAATATGAAATGAAAATTAGCTACCATTTAGATGGTAGGATTCAGTGTTAATGTTATCTTGACCAGTGTTTTAAAGAAATTGCATGTTAGATTGGGCCGGTGTTTGTAATTTGTTAACAGCCCCAACCAATCCAGAGTAAATCCAGTCAATATACTCCCTTTCCACTCTGTCACAGACCTCATATATAATGTATAATACCATTATATTATAGGTCAGTGCTCTTATCTTGTAACACGTTTGAATGCACCTCTCTCAGAGTGAGACCTCAAGCTGCTTGTCTGCCAGCTTGCCCGACAGTGCAGATTTTGATGATTGATATGAGGGATTAGTCTTTGTTAATGCAAAGAGTTATGTCTTTGCATTTTCATTGTTTTGTACTTTGTTAAAAAAAAATTCAATTAAGTTATCAAAAACCTAACAAAACTGAAAATCGATGATTTTTGCCATCATTGCGAACCTTGATAAATCATAACATTGCGGTGGCAGCTAGCTAACATCGATGCTGTCCCTGAAGCTTTCAGTATTAGCACTAACTTCACGGTGGATGATTGACCGCTGTGCCTAACTTTCTCTCAGCTCAGTTGCTCAGAAAGTGTTGAAAAACCAACAAACATTTATTTGAAATTCAAACACTTAAACAGGATTCTGTGTGGCACTGCTGACAGGAAGTGTGAGTCATCCATAACAGGAAGCCATCATATCGGTGACATCAGGATGAATGATCACCACAGACTGCTTATTGCTGATCGGGTTAGGATGACAGCGAATTGTCTGTCTGTAAGGTTTTATTGTTGAACTCACATGCTCTGTCATTGCCATTTATAATGTGTAGGCATATGCATTGTTTTAAAAAAAAATCTTGCATAAGTTTTGTTTTATTGTCCCGAGTGATGCCCTCAAATGCATTAATCTTAAATCTTAAAGATTCACCATTTATATTGTTTTATTTTTAATGAAATTCCTTGGAAAAGCCTGAATGCATTTGTGTTAGGACTGTAGCTCTGTTCATCAGCTGAAAAATAAGATGGCAAATGCGGCAAAAAAACTAATAAATACAAATCCTGGTGAATTTAATTTGTTATCTATGTTGAATTGCCTCAATTTTTCTACAGCTGCAAGGTTGTCTTAGTGAGGGTTGTCAGTGTGATTGAAACTGCTTTTGCCCACCTCAGCTTTCTGCTGTGCCCCGCTTCCATTGCTGTCTCTCTGTCTCCGTCTCTCTATGATAGCTGACATGCTCAGAAGTGGTGTATGTGTTGCTGTTTGCCTGGGAGCATGAGTACATTGGTCTTTGGGGGTGTTGTGGGATGTTTGGGGGTGCCTAGTGCGTGTTTACTCATGTATCGTGTGCTTCCCCCATGTGTCCAGCACTCTGCCTATTTCCATGGTGACTATCCACCCCACCACCTCAGTATGGTGCCTGCATAATGGAAATTTCCCAAAAATGCCCTTGCCCCCACCTCCGCCCCTGCTGTTTTCCTGTGTCACTTCAGGTTTCTGTCAGAGGGAGAGGGAACAGGCCTGCGCCACACAGACAGCAGAATCTCACCATACTATACGGTAGAGACGTGGCCGGATGGCAAGGCACAAACGCACGGAACAAACACTCATCCTGGCCATCAGGCCATCCAGAGCCAGGGGCAACGCTGGCATTCGGAAACCTGTGCCCCCCTCCCATGCTTATTTATCCCCCCCGCGGCCATCTTGACCTGAAATTGCATTCCAGATTCTAGCTTATTCTGTCTCAGCCAGGCGAAGCGAACACTGTTTCGATGCCCTTGTTCTTTTGAGGAAAGTGTCAAACGGGGACAGGAGAATCAGAGAAGAAAGAACATTTTGTTTTGTTTTTAAGCGTGTTTGGAGCCATCTGTTGTTCAGACAGACACATTGGTTGGTGAGGGTCTCTTGCCCTTTGACCTGCATGCTCTGATGTCCTCCAGGTTTAAAGGACTTAAGGTTTGAGAGGAGGCCTGTCCCCCTTGCCGTGAGCGCTGGTGTTCGGGTGTCCCGTGAGGGAGGCACTGCCTGCAGCCAGATCTGCACTGCTCCAGGGGATGAGGGACCGTTACGTAATCGCAATTTTGGGTTTAGATTTTAGATAGCTGAACTTATTTCAGACTTCCTTCAGCTTATCTCTTTCTTCAATAAACACTTATTTGTCACGATTTTATAGTACCAGCCAAGGGCAAAATTACCAAGAGATGCATTAAGTGTCTCTGTCAGCTGTACAGGAAGACTCGGAAGACTTTTATTCATTCATTTATTTATTTATTTAACATTAGGGGCATAGAATAAACAGCTTAGCAGTGAAGCCAGACACCAACTGAAAGTGCAGGGGTAAAGTCTCTGCTCTTATGATTACATAAATGCAATAAACCCCTGACCTCTGACCCCTGATTAAGATACTGTGTCTTTCCCAGCCTTCGATTCATTGTACAGTAGCCGACATGCAGACCCTTGGCTCAGCCTGTGTGTGTGTGTGTGTGTGTGTGTGTGTGTGTGTGTGTGTGTGTTACTGTAGCAGCACTTCTCCTCTCTTCCATTCCGCAGTCCTGGCTGTATTCCACCTCTCTCTCTCTCCCTCTCTCTTTTTTCACTTTCATTTGCTGTCTATCTGCATCTTTAAACAAAATCAAGAACGATTGATCGTTTGTTTTTTGGGTCGGGTTTATGATGGGCAAAGAGATGTAAAGTGATTTGCTATTTAATGTCCAGTGTTTATTCTAATATTTTCTAACGGGAACGGAAACCGTGATTCGTTTTGTGTTGGGGGGGTGGGGGGTAAAGCAATCTGAGCATTCCCAGTCGTGGGGCTTGGTCATGCTTTCTGGTTCTCGTCTGATGTGTTTTTTGGTCTGCCCCTGCCAATGGCCTGTCTAGGCGGCCGTTGCACGCAAAGACATTTTCTTTGTGATGAACTGCAGAGGAGACAGGAGTGGGTGTGAGGGCAGTTGAGGAGGTGCGAGGTGACGCACACTTTTGCTGCGGGTTTGCCACAGGGTGCATTCTGGCTTAACCGCTGATTATTTTCCGGCTCAGCCTGAGGGGCCATTCTGGAGCAACCACTGAGGCCGTTGTGGCTCAGCCGTTTGGCCATTCCGACTCAGTCACTGGGGCTAATCTGGCGCAACCACTGAGACCAGGGGCCATTCTGACTTAACCACTGAGGCTTTTCCTTTTCCCATTCCGCCCCAGGGGCTATTCTGGCGCATCTATTGAGGCCATTATGGCTCAGCAATTAGTCCATTCCAGCTCAGCCACTGAGGCCATTCCGGCTCAGTCACCAGGGTTAATCTAGGGGGTCGGGAGGGGTGGGACGATGGTTGTCAAATCATTTGGAGTGGCATCCTGGAGAGAGTTTAATCTTAATTTAATGTACATGTGTTTTTGAGTGTTTTTAGCTGGCCTCTGTTTAGTGGTCTGAGTGCAGGGCTCTTGGCGGTAGGCTGCTTTCCCCTATCAGGCTGTAATGGAGGGGAGGGAGCGGATCGGTGGGCGAGCTCTTTAACGAGCGAGGAACACGGCGGTGCCATGGAGGGGTCGCCGGCAGTGAGCCGCGTGCGCCCGCCGCTCCTACACAGTCCCTGCGGTTTTGTGCCTGTGCCAGGGTAGTGGAGCGGCACGGGGAGCTGTCGGCTTGGCGCTGCTTGGGTGTGCCAGCTGAGGGAATTAGGGGGGATTAGAGCTGCTGTTTGGGAGGGTGGTGTGTTTGTGAGGGGTACTGTGATCTCTCAGAGACCATTGTGTTATGTGACCTGTTTAAAAACAGATTGACAATTTACCACACACACACACACACACACACACACACATAGACACACACACAACAAAAAAGGTTTAACCTACCTATCATTTGACAGGAAAAGTACATTTTATGGTGTCATCGAATTGAAGTTGAATATTTGAGCGTTTTTTGGTGGTCAGTTTTGTTCTGTAGCATCATGGGTTTCTATGTTGTGGTCAACCTTTTTTTTTCTTTTTTTTTTTTCAGCTGTATGTGTATCTGTCTGTATATCATGTAATTTGTGGCCGAGCGATACGGCAGTACCCAACAGGATTGTTCTGTATTTGTTGAAATTGATTGTGAACAGGTGCCTCTGGGATCCGGTGAGAGGTCGCACAGTGGTCATCTTGGGGAAATTGCAGGAAGGTTTAACCTTTGACCCCCTTGCTGTGAGTGGGATGGTTTTCACGACAGCTCTCTGGATTCGTTTAACCTTTTGATTCTAGGGAGTTAATGCAGTAACAGTGCTTTACCACTAGAGGCAGTAGAAGGGGAAAATACCAGCAAGAGGAGTTGCTGGTGAATGCAAATATCTGTTCAGTCCTTCTTATGTTGATATGTATGATTTGATTGAGGTTTTTGCACGTCCATGTGAATCTCCCAACCGTTTCAAGGGTGTCCCAAATGCCCAGGGGTAGAATTTAGTTTGGTGTTTAATGTGGGGCAGGTGCATTGGTTTTGTGTAGGCGAAGACAGCAGCAAGTTTCACAATGGTTGGAAGCATGAGCTGATAGGTGTGAGAATAGATATACATAGAACACTAGATATGACACAAATATTACATTCCAACATTCCATAAAATACTGCTGCCGTCTTGTGGGGGTATAAACCCGGACTTGCACATTGTCATGAACAGAAAATCAGTTAATGTTTTTTATTGAGAGAAGTGGGTTTTTTAAATAAATATTAAACATGACTTTGACTGAAATGTGATAGTAAAGTTATCTAGACTGGAAATATGTGTCAAAATAATATTCTGCAGGGGGGCCTCGGGTGGTGTAACGGTCAGGTTGCCCACTGCGGCCGGGGTTCGATCCCTGGCTGTGGCAGCACGGTTCTGGCCGGGAGCCCTGCTCGGGGGCGGCGATTGGCTGTCCTTCCCCCAGGGAGAGGGGTGAGGGAGAGGCGGCACGAGCTCGCCGAGAAGCGCATAGGGCGTCCCTGTATAGACATGTGGGCGAGTTCCGTCTCGGAGGAGGCGGATAATTGCCAGCCTCGGGGTATTAGCTTGTCCCGTAGTGACGAGTTCAGGGTTCGTGAGGGAGGGCGAATTTAACAAACAGAGGGTATAATTGGCCACCGAATTGAGAGAAAAACTGGAAAAAAATCAGAAATAATGTTTTAAAAATAATTACTAATATTCTGCCACTGGCTTTGTGTGGTAGCTCCGGATAATCCCTCTGTGGTTAGCCATGCAGCTAACGCAGCTAACCACAATGGAATTATCCATAACTACCACACAGAGCCAGTGGCAGAATATTATATATATTTTTTTTAAAACATTATTTCAGATTTATTCCGTTGTTTTCTCAATCAGCAGAGCTAATCAAAACAACGACAGAGATGGTTACCGAAGTAGCATCACCCGTTAATGGCAATCCACCCCATGCTAATGCCATACCAAGTGTTCACTCTGACAGTCCGTACAGCACGATCGCAGCACGTTGGGGTACAATAAACAAGACTGTACGGATGTATTGGATCACCGAAGACCCGGATCACTTAAGACCACTCTGGCACCTCTTTGTCTTCATTGTACTTAGCTCTCTTTTGGAATGCTTCTGCTGGTGGTGATTGACGTAGTCAAGGGGCTGACTGGCTCTCTGTAGTAGCTACCGATAACTCCTTGGTGCTTGGATGTGTGGCCAAGAGGTTGCTCACTGTATAACCTGTCGCGGGAGATTGAAGTCCGATTGCGGCCTCGTTCTAAAAATATTACCTATTACTTTGGAAGGGCTGGGGGTACGCCTTGGATTGAAGAGTTGTTTAGGTCAACAACTGTTGCTCACCAATTCATTTGAGTATATAGGCCTTTCTTTTTTTCAAACTTACGAGGTCTGTCATCCACCATTTTGAAATAGAACGATATTCATAATTTTACCCCCATTTACCGGTGCTACTGCACATGCACATACCCACTGTGGCACGATTGAATGCCATATTTGGACAACTGGATCGATTGAAGTACCGCATTATTGAAATTTCGCAGGGGTTGTCCCGTGGGCCCCTTCCTCGTTCGGGGGCCCCTGGGCCTCAGCCCAGCCAAGCCCTTGTGTTAATCCATCCCTGACTGCATCACGCTGCTCTTCTCTGGCTATTTTTGTAACACCCCCTTATTTTCAGTATTTTTTTGTTCTCCTCCATACATACGTCTGAGGGCTGTAGTATTTTTCAAGGGCAAACAAACAGCAGCTCCCACTGGTGCTGCGCGGATGTGCGCGACAGCTCCGCCCCGCGCTGGAACAGGAAAACCCGCCAGCCTCTCTTTGTGCGCGGCAATTAAGCCGTGAAATTTGAATGAGATTAAAAAAGGAGCGCGCTGTGCGCTCACATTAAGTAGGGCTGCTTGGCCGTGCAATTATCAGGCTGTAACCCCCCCGAGCTTGGTCAGCAAGTGAAGTCACCCCTGAGTGCCAGCAGCAGGCTCTTCACCTTGCCGTTCTGTGGGAGCTGTAGGCATCCGGGCGGCCCCCCGTGTTGCATGTTAGGATGACAGAGTGTCATCATGCCCCGCCATAGGCAAGGAGGCAGGCCTGGGGGGGGGGATGCGGTCCCGTCTGCAGCACGTGTGCAAGCACTACGCTGTCGCAAGGCAGGGGACGCCTGTGCTTGGGGCAACATCGACAGTATTGCCTCCCCTCTGTCCATCTCTCTCTCAGTCCAATTCAATTTAACTCAAAATGCTTTGTTGCAATGAAATACAGATATTTGAAATGTGTTCGTCCCCTTTCCTTTCTTTTTTGGGCTAGTGCCTGTCTCTCCCCCATCTTGTTTGCTTTGGATATAGCATCAAACAAAACGGAAAAGATAGATTGTGGAGAATAGAAGGTGTCATTTGTCACGTGCATGATGAAAGGGAATTGGAATTGACATACACACGTTATGAAAAGATGTTCCATTTTCCAGTGTTTATGTATTTCTATGTTCCATTTGTGGTGTGATGGACATATTTTTAACAACCTTGGTCTGTAAAAAGGTCCTGCTCTTCTGCAGTTTCATATGAATGGCTATAAAGTCTCTCTCTCTCCCCCCTCTCAATTCATTTTAATTCAAGTGGCTTTATCGGCATGACAAAGAAACATTTGGGTGATCATAGCATGATCACATTTACAACAAACAGAACAATTCACAAGTAGCCAATGTACAAGGGAAAAAAAACTTCACATAACTACAAAACAAACATTAACATCATTAACATCATTAAATTAGGTTTCCTGTACTGTAGCTCTCTCTCTCGCTCTCTCTCTCCATTAAAGGTCCTGCCACCGAGCCTATAGGAGAGAGATAGGGGGTGTAGAGGCAGAGAGAAAGAAAAAGAGTGGGAGAAGGGACGCTGCTCCTGCAGATCTTGTTAAGGCCAAGGTGCCCCCGTCTGAATCTCTCACTCATTCGTGACTGCAGTGAGAGTGAAGGCAGAGAGAAAGAGGGAGAAGAGTGAGCGAAATATAAAGCCAGTGAAATGGCGGAGGTGGGGGAGGGGTCAGTGACAGTGATTTACCATGCCTTCTCTTTCCCCCTCTTTCCCGCAGACAAGCAGAGCTGTGGACGGAGGTTCTCTCCCTTTGGCTCTCTCCATCTGTCTACGGGACGCTTCTGCGAGGGAGCGCACGGCAAAACCAGCCCGGGGCGCAGTGCGGACGCCAGACTCCATTTTGGCAAAAGTTGTGGGGCACCGGTGGCTTGGGGGTGAGGTCAGCTGCGTTGGATTAAACGTGGGGGGGGGAGCGAGGTGGGTCAGAGCGAGGTGGGTAGTGGCAAACACGGGGCTAACGAGTTGTACATGGGGGGGCGGGGCCACGTTAACAACCTTCGGGAGCCCCGCCTCTCCTCGCTGAAAACGCCCCCTCTGCTCCTGTTCCCTGACCACTTGAATTTGTGTGATTTATGCCCCTGCGTCTCTGGAGGGGGGTAAGTGAACGTGGCGGGGGGGTGTCCCTTTCCACACTGCAAGAACTTCTTTATCCTCGGGGGCGAAGACGGGCCTCGGCGCATGGGAGTAACCGAGGGGCGAGCGCAACGTGAACGGCCCTTGACTCTCGCGCCCCTTTTCTCAAACTGACTGTTCTTTTTCCCCCTTTCTTTCTCTCCAGTTTGTTTTGCCTTTCACCCCCCTGGCTTTGCAAGAATGAACCTCTCCCTGTTTTCCCTCCAAAGGACGGTTACGTGGTGACCGGGGGGGGGGGGGGGGGAGGGTGCGCTCGCGGTCGGGATCGCGGGCGCGGGGTCCAGACCAGGACCATGTCGTGGAAGAGGAATTACTTTGCGTCAGGCAGCAGCGGCCTGCATGGGATCTACACACCTCGGACCATGACGTCAATCGCCCCCAGCAAAGGCCTCATCAACGAGCCGGGGCAGAACAGCTGCTTCCTGAACAGTGCGCTACAGGTAGGGCACACCTGTACACTCTTAGATACACACCTGCAGGTGGGACTTACCTGTAGGCTCTCAGACACACGCCTGCAAGCGTGGCTCACCTGTCCGCTCGCTGACATGCACAGCTACAGGCAGGACTCACCTGTGCATTCTCATACATACATACATACATGCCGGTGTGACTCGTTTGCTCTGAGGCACACGCTCCTGCACATGACGGGTTGGCTTACGCTCTCACACACGCATGCATTAACACACACGCGTGCGTGCGAACACGCGCACACAGCTCCCAGGCACGCCGTGGAATAGCAGCTACTGACCTACTGCTCAGGGTAGTTCAGGCAATTGAAATGGACTAAGGGTCACGGTTGCCCTGCGTTGTTCAGCGGCACCCCGCTGAGAGAAAACAAGGCGCGAGTACAAACGCACCGCTTAAGACGCCGCAGTCAGAGGACAGCGCGGGAAGACGCGCTTTATCCTTCCACTCGCCCGTCGGATTAACTCAGTTACAGCACTCAGCACACGCCAACTCTGTCTGCGGCCTGTCTGCGCATGAATAAAATATCGCCCATCCCGCGGATTAAAAAGTGCCGGATCCGTACCCTCCATTTGCTGAGAAATGGTGCCCCGCCCCCGAAAGAGAGATTAGACCATTAATATTTTAAGCACACACTTTTGAAGAAGTCGTATTGCTTTCGAGCAAGACTTCCAAGACTGAGGCTTCTTTTCCTTTCCCTGTGCTTTGAGCGATAGTGGATGAGCTTTTGGTTTGCACGTGCATTTTCGTCTGTGAAAAATTCATGCACCCAAAGTACAGTGGGCCGGGCAGTGCGATACATAGAGTACATTTAACTGAAATTCAATAAATTAATTGACTAATGTTCTATGAGGTTTTTTCTATTTCCTGAATTTAATGGAGTTGACTGCAACTCTGGTGCAGAGTGAATTAATTTCATGTTTTGCAATATTTTCGGAAATAAAAGGCAAAAATAAGTCTGTGGTTTTTGTCTTAACTTTTGAGTCACAATTTTCAGATGTTACTGTTGTCCAATTACATAGGCTAGGCTACCATACTAAAATATTTAGTGAACACCCTCAAATAAAAATACAGTAGGTAAGAGTTTGTTCAGGTTTTTGCGTCGTTGCAGCACCGGGCATTATTTCCACTGTTTACAGCACTTTAAGTCCTTAGTCCACAGATTTGTATCTTTACAACCAGGGGAAAGGATGCAGACAGAATGCAGGGGATTGCATAGCTAATGAACTATAAGGGGGATGATTAGGGCCAACATTGTGATTGACATTGAGAAAGACAATGTGCAGAACAGTGTCTCCATCACTTCATTGGGGATTTCAACTTTGACGTGAGGGAAGACCACACCCACGCGAGGGGTCAGAGGTTAGAGGAGGAGGAGCAGGAGGAGGCGGAACTACAAGGGGGAGTTACATTTTTACATTGGACATTTTAGGCATTTAGCATACTTCATTTAGCAGATTTATCCAGAGTGACTTACACAGACTAGCCACATTTTTTACATACAATCCATTTATACAGCTGGATATTTACTGAAGCAATTCAGGTTAAGTATTTTCCTCAAGGGTACAACGGCAGTGCCCCACCTGGATATCGAACCTGTAACCTCAGCCCAGTTCCCTAACCATCGTTCTACACTTACGCCATGCAGGTTAAAGTTGGAGTAGCTAAAGAGGAGAGATTATAATAGGGCAGGGAGGAGCTGCGTTTTATGAAAGGAAGGGAATCAGTGTTTCTTTAGGGCATGGACATTTTTGGAGAAAAAATTATATTTAATAGTTATATTTTCCTGGGGATGGGGTGTGGTCGTGCTGTCCTGAACTCCAGTTCACCCGCGTAGAGGAAAATGTGCACATTTTGATAAGCGAGAGAAACTTCTCCTCTCCAACTTGGCGTGTAGTGCAGAGGTTACGAACTCAAGTCCCAGGTGGTGGCACTTCTGCAGTACTCCTGGCCAAGATACATGACCTGAACTGCTGAACTGCTGAACTGCTGAACTGCTTCAGTAAATATCCAGCTATATCAATCAGCGCCTTTGAGGTCTTGAAAGACCTTTATAAGTTCAATCTATTATTATTATTATTATTATTAATAATAGTATTAATAGTATTATTATTATTATTATTATTATTATTATTATGACATTTACATTTTTTTAATTTTTAGGCATTTAGCAGACGCTCTTATCCAGAGTGACTTACACAGTTTACATTTCTTTACATACAACCCATTTATACAGCTGGATATTTTTACTGAAGCAATTCAGGTTAAGTACCTTCCTCAAGAGTACAATGGCAGTGCCCCACCTGGGAATCAAACCAGCAATCTCTGAGTTACAACCGAGTTCCCTAACCATTACACTACACTGCTGCCTATTATTATTATTATTATTATTATTATTATTATTATTATTATCGTTAATGGCATCTGCTAGGCAAATGATTCATGTGATCTAACGTAAAGGCATCCGTTGCCTGGACTGAACAGTTGGGGTTTAAGTTGAAACGTCACACCTCCCTCGCCCTTATTTTGTTCAGTTGCACGGAGCAGTGTCAGGTAAGCTAAACCAGGCAGGAAATGCCTACAGCTGCTTGTCAGGCTTCTACATATCTTCGCATAGAGCTGTGCATTCAAACCGCGGCCCTTGCTGGCCACGCTACACAACAGCAGGCACAGTCAGCTTGCTGAGTTAAGACTGTAAGGTCCCCAGCCAAGGGAACCATCACCACCAATAGCACATTGGGACTATTGGTGACATCACCTTTTTTAGCAGGCGTTCCCATGCTCACTCAATGTTTCTGAACATCGATCGATACAATAGTTTATAAGTGTATATCCCTCTCAGGACACCCAATTTTGTCATGCATTTTGTCAATGTCATATTTCAGGTATTTTTTTAAGCATTTTTTTCCCGAATTCAGCTTTTGGCCAGGCAGTGGCAAACAAAACAAAATAAAATGCCAAATAAGTGCTTTTCACCTTTAAATGTCCTTTGGAAGGTACTGTAATGAGGCAGGTGTGGAATGCTAAAATATTTTAATTATTTTATTTAGTCTTTTGCGGCCAATTATTCTTGTTGTTCCACGTTTTTACAAAAAACACATTTTTATTCAGCACCCTTTTATTTATTAATAATAATAATGACATTAATAATAATAGGCAACGATAAGACAGTCTGATCAGAACATGAGCCTTTGGCAAACATGAGCCTTCGTCCTTCACTGAACCCAAGAACTAACTCACTCATTATCAGAAAGGCAATTCTGGGTTCAGAATACATTTCTGTTTTTTGTCTTCATTAGTTCTTCCTCCTCACTGCCAGCCAGCACGTTGATATTCAGCTTTTATGATAATTACAAACGTTAAAAAGACATTCTTTTCATCTTTTTGGTCTCGCGGGGTTTGGTTATGCAATCATTGGCGTTTGAAATACCTGGAAACGAGAGTGGAAAGAAATTAATGAGTGGTGTCGGTATTCGTTTAATCCTCAAAGTGCTTCATTAGTATAATTAACTCTTTTTCTTTCAAATGGAAACTGAGAAGCGATATAAAACTTTGTTTGTTGTACAGACGTAAAGCTGGGTTCCTGGATGTATCCATGTGGAATGTAGTGAAGGCTGTTTTTGCCTCAGACCCAAGGGTGGCACACACACACACACACACACACACACACACACACTCTCTCTTTTTATAATGTCGGCACTCTCCTGGAGATCTATGGCTCTCTAAGCTTTTGTTCTGGCTGGGTTCTCATTAGCTGAATCGTAGCCTCTAATTGGATGATGAACCAGCCCAGAGGTTAATGCTGATCTAAACCATAGGCATGCCAGCCTTGGTTGACTTTGTGTACAAGAGGCCACTGGCTGAGTGCCTAGGGCCGTATCTTGCTGCTCTGTCACAAACTCAATTCAAAGTGGCTGTTTGACAAAAAGTGGCAGTTTTTTGGGGGGCAACGTGGAATGGCTCAGCCTTAAAATCGTCATTTTTTTACTTTTTTCAGCCCGTGATTAAAGCCATGATTCTTTTCAGGAAAAAGACGAATAAAGAAAACAAAAATGCAAATCTATTCTTTAATGCATTTCCTCTTGCGAAACACATCGTGTGCATGTGTCCTTTAGTGGGCCTTCCTTAATATAAAGGACCTCGCCACAGCCACGCGGCCTGTGTAGAATTCCACAGATTTCTACTCTCATCTAATGTCTTCACCGCGGGATCTGAAAGTCAATTTAGTGCCACTCACAATGTCGTTTTTGTCCATTATCCCTATTTTTCCTATTTCCTCAAATCTTGAATGCCCAGTCGTGAGTATAGGCCCGTGCTGTGGCCACAACATCCTCTGTAAATTTGGGAGGGTGCAGGCCGGCGCGGGCTGGCGGATCGACCGGACCATTGAGGGAGGCGGTCGATGGGAGGGAGACCCTGCCGACAACCCCGACGGATGCTAAGGCCCACCGTGTGTCCACCGTGTGGCCGGGCTCCTGGCTGCAGGCGGCACTGGCACGGCCATGCCACTGCACCAAGGGCTAGTGCTGTGGTTCTGTGTGGCTCAGTAGGTAGAGCATGGCATTGGCAACGCTTAGGTTGTGGGTTCAATTCCCATTGGGACCACATGCACTGAAAAATGTATGCATTCACTACTGTAAGTCGCTTTGGATAAAAGCGTCTGCTAAATGGCATATATTATATTATATTGTTTTAGTGCTGGATACACCACCCGAGAGACCCATCGTAACCTCTTTATCCAGGGCCCCGGTCCTGGAGACCCGCGGGATACGCTGCTTTTCATTGCCACTCAGCCCTTAATTTATCAACTGAAGCAATTACACAACTAACTCAACTCCACCGGTTTCTTGGGTGGATTGGATCCTAGATTGGATACTGATTTTAGGGTGAACACAAACGATTCGCAGACCCAGTGAACCTTCAGGACCAGGATTGGCCGCCCCTCTCTTTATTTGGGGGCCCTCACCCCCCATCCTTTGTTCCTGAGGCACACCATATCAGCTGCTTTTCCTTCCAGCTGGGCTTTCAGCTAATTGGGCTTAATTGAGTCATTGAGTGAACACCGATCTTTGTTCAATATCTCTGCAATAATCTGCTCTAATTCTTTGTGGAAGAAATACGCTGTCGAGGGGTCTCAGTTCTGTGCCAGTGGCAAGATGATAAATAAACTTGTATATTCATCATGTTAATACAGGTCCCTTGATCAAATTTGGGGCAATTAAGCTTAATTACTTGTTACATTAATTGTTGTGGGCCCCACTAAATCACTAAGTACTCATAATCAATAAAGATTAATTACGGTCTGTAGTACTCGTTTGTTTTGATAGGTTCAAATGTAGAAATAAAGAAACGCACATTCCCATAACTAGAACAATAATTAACAGCAGATACTTGACTGATGTCTGATCCAGATTAATTTACAATTAACAGCTAAATCAAATCAAATTAATTAGAGTGAAAACCAGCATTATCGGTATGCATCTCACACACACACACACACACATGCGGCCAGGCAGCCAGGCCCACACACGCATAGACACTGATACACACACAGACACACCCACACTCAGGCAAACGCACACATGCAAAAGTTAACACACACACACACACACACACACACACGCACATACAAAGGCATACACACGCTCATGCGCATGCATGTTCACACTCATACACAAGCTCACAAACACGCACACACATGAACACACACGTAACCCACAAATAAAAAGGTATGCAATGTGACCTCATTTAGAGTACCGTGTGCAGTTCTGGGCACCACACTACCAGAAATATGTAGAAGCTCTTGAAAAAGTACTAGGATGGGCAACTAAATTGGTACCTGGTATGAAAGGTCAAAGTTATGAGGAATGAATTAAGACAGTTCATCTATACACGCTTAGCAAAAAGGGGGGGGGGGGCATGACTCATAAAGGGAGGTTTTTAAAGCCATAAAAGAGATTAACAAAGTGAACTACCAAAGATTTCTTAGGTTGAGTTCAGTACAGGAAGGCACAGGTGGAAGTTCAAGGTGAATTCCACTCTGATATCAGGAAGATTTTTGTTCCACAGAGAGTTGTCAATGTGTGGAACAGCTTGCCATGTCATGCAGTGGAGGCCTGGAAGCACTTGGGGTATTCAAGTCCAGGCTTGATGCATTGCTGGATATTCTTTAGACTAGTAAGTGATGAGCCTAGATGGTGCCGAACGGCCTGTTCTTGTCATTATGCATTCTTATGTTCTTATGTTCTAAATACACACACATAACATAAATGTAATGGTACTGAATGACCACGCTTAAATATTGTTTCCTTTATATCAAATACATATAGTCTTGCCTTATTTTTGTATTTGTTATGAAATTGTGTGTGCAGCATGTCCACAGCAGTCTCTTAAGTGACCGGACCAAACTGTGCTGCGGATCAGCTTTGAGTTTCATTTGAATCTGCGGATGGGGGAGGGACCCATTAGCCCAATTGGCTTGCGTGACATTGTCGACTTTTTGTTGCCATTGTCAACAATAGCCTCCGCTGTCCATGGTACTGAACACCTCCCAGGCTTTGGGAGACAACAGGAAGCTGCCAAAGAGGAGGAGCAGCAGACCTCTCTGCCCCTCCCACACCCCTATCAAGCTATATATCTACATAACATATGTTTAAGATAAGTAGAGAAATACCTTTTGCGTTTCATATTGTGACATTTTTGGTCGGCGTCCCTGTGATGGGAAGGGAGACGCTGGAGAGACGTTGAACTTCACACATCTTCATCTTACAGAAAGTTCACACAGACGGCGGAAGCGGCATGGATGAGCGCTCTCTCTCTCTCTTTCTCGCTCTCAAAATAAGGCGGCACGCCCCACCGAGTAGCCCAGTTTTGGGGGGATTCCATTTAGCAGTGGGCGCGACGTGTTAGCAGGGAAACGCTGGCTCCTCTAGCCTCCGTCGGTCAGAGTTTGTCTCAAAATCTAAATAGATCAAATAATATTGTATGCTGTGAAAGGCATGCTATGTTCCTAGCTTCCCCCTGACTCAGAGGAGTGACTGGCTGGGCTCTCTTGAGTGGGGGCAAGCTGTCGCATCTACGCTGAAAGAGTGGGCTTTGTGCCCCCCTGCATCCCGCCACCTCCACCTCCTCTCTGATTTTGTGGTGTGCAGTGACCCAGGTTATGGTGTGTGTTGGTCTCCTTCGGTTTCCCAGAATCCCCTGCTTGTTGTGTCAGCCTGTGGCTCTGTCTCTCTCTCTCTCTCTCTGCTGCGGCACTCAGACGTTCACACTCGGATGTGAGAGTCACAGGCCCTGAGGCGAGTGAGGGGACCTTCCTTGTCATTCTGACAGATCTGCCATGTCGTGTCAGATGACTTGACGCGATGGCCACAGCGCAGTTTCAAAATGTCGAAGGGAAGGGGGTCATCTGGAGGGGTGTGTGTTCATGTGGTTGTGTGTGTGTGTATGTGTGTGTGTGTGTGTGTGTTTGTATTTGAGTATGTGTGTGTGTGTGTGTGTGCGCGAGAGAGAGAGAGTAATTTATATGTAGGCTACCTGTGTGGGTCCGCTCGATCATTTCTGTGATGGTCATGCACTCACTTAGTGTCGCATGGCTTCTCATTAGTTTGTCATTTCACTTAGCATTCTCATATTGCAAGGCCGCTTCTGGCGTTCTGATTATTTCTGTGAAGTCACCGTGACAACATTGCAAGGAATCTGAAGAACTACATACGGAAAGTTTTATCATGACGCAACCTGATGCCAGTACTACATAACATCCTCGAAACACTGCCATCGATGTCACAGCAATGTTGTCTCGTTCCAGAAATAACATCACAACAGCGTTGCGAGAGTGTTCGGCGTCAACCGTCCGAGTTTAAAGCGGGGCGGTTGGGTTGGTCAGTCGAAGGGCGGCTGAAGTTTTTCTGCTGAACCCGTGAAACGTGGCCCGCCGGCTTTGTTTGAGCGCTGCCTGGGTTAGCGTTCTCCTCACACTAATGGAGCGCCCCACAGTTAGCTAATCCCATCGCAGTTCATTAAAACTCCTCTCTCAAGTCAGCGGGTGGCACGCGCGCGCGGGTTTCGCACCCCCGCAGGAGGGCGGCGCCACCTGTTGGCCTGCGCCCGCATTGCCAACCTCAGCGCCCCGGGCTGCCCGCGCCTAGGCATCGTTTTGCTTGTTGTTCAGCAGGGAGCCGAATCATCAGTGTTGATCGCCACAGGTGCCGGTGCTGACGGCTGGTCTGCCGTCCACGGCCTCCTCCCCCCACCACCGCAACCTCAGCCTCATCAAGACAGGCTTTTTATCGCTTCTAATTCAGCGTTACGGGAGGGAAGAATGGAGTAGGAGACTTTGTTGATGCCCGGGGAGGAAATTGAAATGAACTTAATTGCTTTTCCACCAATAGCCCTACAAGCAACGTGCACGTAGGAGGACAGCAATCACACGCGCACACACACACACGCACACACACAGTACACACACACACATGCACACATGCTGGCACACAGACATGCACATACTCACGTATGGACTTAGACTTATTAAAGCTTATCTTACTGCTGCAGGGAGAAGTGAAAATGTAAACGGCTCTATGGAAGAACTGTAAATGCAACAAAATAACCACTTACAGTGCTAATGGACGGCCAATAGTGCATCTTCTCCCATCCGTTATGGAGGAGTTCTGCATTGTACTGCAACGATGCATTTCTTTCAAGCGACCCAAGTGGCCTCCCAGTTGTGTTATGGTCAGCTCTGTTGTTGTAGTAAGCGTGATTCAGGACCCACAGTTTTGTTGCTCAACCCCGCCCTACTCCTCACTCTAGAAACGTTACTCCGCTTAGCTCATAGGACATTATCGTGCAGGCATTGTCATCGTTCCGTTCCCGTATGTCGGAGTCAGAGGTCTACTCTCTATTACTGAGCGTGTACCTACCCCTCTGTTGACATAACAATGACTGGGCTGGCTTATTTTTAAAAAAAAGTAAAACTTGTGATCATTCCAAGACATGGTTGGTTTATGCAACAAGATAGGGAAGAGGGAACGTGTCGTGTTGATTCACAGAAGGGAAGGGAACCGTATTGACACAGAAGAGAGGGAAATCAGGGAAGCGTTGACACTCGGGTGGGGGCGGGGGTGATGAAATAATTTGATAGCACTAAAAGCCGGGGCCGTGGCCAGATTCCAGGGCTGCGGACTCTGGGAATTCAGCTTAGTCTGGAGATACTGCGGCTCGCTCCGGGCTCACCCAGCCTTTTGATCGTGCTGGCACAACAAACACCGTGTTCAGGGAAACTGGCTGAGGGTTTAGTAGGGGGGAAGAACAGCGTGGCTGCCGCCACTTTGAAAGAGTGCGCAGTTTCACAGAGGGATAATCTCTCACTCTTCAAAGATGGACTCCCGTCAAAAAAGGGCTTACTAAGTTTTCCGTGTTATTTAGGCACCAGGGATAAATGTACAAACAGAATGCTGTGGTGAGGCATGAAGACTGATGCATTATTCAGACTGAAATTTTACATTAAAATGTACAGCGTATGCTATATGTTTTCTGTATAGCAAACAAAAGGATTGACTGTTACGCAGTGCTCAGTGTACGGGATTTGTAAATTGTCGGTGAGTGCATATCTGATGTTTCTCATTTTTGTTCTCACTTTGTTACTCATATGACACTAGTCATATCGGAATATGGGAGTCGAGGAATAAATTCACATGAATAAAGATACACGAATTCAGCTTTTAGTTTTTTGTTTCTCTGAACTGGCAGAGGTGCTTTTGCAGTACCCAGCAGTTATGAAACCTGTTTTTCCTGAAGTGGGCCAAAACTTCTGGCTTTGTGTGTGAGTAATATAATGATAATAATATGAATAATATGAATAATATCTGTATTCATATAGAACCTTTTGTATAAAACATGCATGCCAAAGTGCTTCACAGACACAAGAGTACAAAGTACAAAGCAAAGAAATAAGGGATCTAACAAAAGAGATCTAAATAAAGTGTAACTAAAGACAATAATGAAAGTAAAAGAATAAAAATGATATTAAAAATGGAAGTACATCGATAAAAGTAAAAGAGCTAATAAAACAAATACGATGAATAACATTATTTGAGAGTTAAAAGCCAAAGGAAAAAAAGTCTTAAATTGAGATTTAAAACTACTAACAGATGAAGAATCTCTTATGAAGACTCTCTTCTGCCTTTCTATTTTACACTGGGTAAGGTAAGTGGGGTCGCATTTGCAGAACGGAGAGCTCTCCTTGGCTGATACACAGACAAACAGTCAATAATGTAATCAGGCGCTAAACCTTTCAGTGCTTTAAAAACCAATTAGAACCTTGAAATGAATTCTAAAAGGTACAGGTAGCTGATGCAGAATAGCAAGAACAGGGGTAACATGAGTTATTTTCTTCATTCGTGTCAGTATACCTGTCCCTGAATTCTGGATGAGCTGTAGTCAGTTAATATACTTTTTTGGCCGACCGGCAACTGGAGCATTACAATACTCAAGTCTGCTTGTGATAAATGCAGGAACCAGTTATATGCTTATGGTGCATATTGTGTGTGCATAATTCTCTGTGGGAGTACCAGAGGAAGGTCCGTAGGTGTGTTAACCTGAGATATCACAGGGTATGGAACAAAGGATTCTGATTGAATCGCAGGGTGTATATACTGTGTCATATACATTATATATATACAGGGCTGGACTGGCTATATAGTCTACCGGGCAGATTCCCGGTGGGCCGGTCTAGTTTTGGGCCGGTAGGGCCGGTAGAATATATATATTTTTTTATTTGATAAATTTTTTATACCACGGAGCGGGTGTTCCGAGGGGCCGACAGTAGCACCCCCCACCCCGTCGACAGAAAATGGGGCGCCGTTTACGTGGCTCGCACCGGGTGCTGGCAACCCACGCTACGCCACTGGATGGGCCGGTCTGAGCCAAATGGCAGGGCCTATTTTTTGTCCCAGTCCAGCCCTGTATATATATATATAAATTATTAATCAGTATTGTCAGGCATTCAGTCGATATTTCAGAAACGTGGGAACTTCATTCCTTTTGGTGTTTTCACTCACAGCCCTTTCGGTGAATTTGACCTTACTACAGGGATTCCACCATTTCATTCTCATGGACCAGCTCAGACCTCACACTTCCTGGTATGACTGTTCTATTAAAGTTGTATGAATTCGTTTTTTCTATATCCAGTTTGGGCCTTTTCAAACCGGAGTCTCGCAGCAAGGTGGTTGTTGAGCCCTGCTCCGAAAAACACGAGTTTCTGGGTTTCTCCCCCGCTGGGGCAGATTAGAGGGAATGGTCTGGCAGACAATCAGTGGGGAGCCAAAGCCAGGTATGGGCGATGTATATTGAAGGGATTGAATGAAGCTCAACTTGGCAGTCGGAGCCAGCCAAGTACTGACTGGAAGATGTGCCTGGTTTTTATAGTGCAACTGAAGATGAAAGGGACATCCAAACCCGTTGTCAGATTTTTTGTGTGTGTGTACTGTTATACTGTACAGAGGGAGGCGGAAATGATCAGGTGCTGGACCTCGGGGGTTGTAGTTTGTGCAGTGCGCACCAATTTGGGAGCATTGCTTTTGTGTTGTTGCTTTGTTTTGTTTGCTTGTTGAAAGCAGCGAAGAGCTACATTTCGCAAATGATACAGACCTCAGGACAGCGGACTCTAATCAGAATGAATGAGCACGATCACTTGGCGATTTCGTACCCCGCACGTTACAAGAGCTGTTTCCTTTCCTCTCCGTAACGTCTGATTAATGCATAAAAGCGAACATCTGCTGAGCACTAACATTGTGGCAGGTAAAAGTAATTGCGTTGACTCTTATTTAACCCTCAACTGTTTTTTTCCCCCCTTCTTATTTTCACCTACGCAGGTCCTCTGGCACCTGGATATCTTTCGTAGGAGTTTCCGTCAACTGACCACACACAAGTGCATGGAGGACTCCTGCATCTTCTGTGCTCTCAAGGTACCGACCCCAGGCTGTGGTTTGACTACCCCCCCCCTGTGGTTTGAGGGTGGCTGGTGGTGGAGAGGTAGGGATATGTGGCTACAGTTCCGCGAGTGGGTGCATCAGCTTATCGCCTCAGAAGGTTGCGTAACTCAGGAAGTGAGCTTGTCAGTTGGCAGAGTTGCCGCGAGTGTTTTATGAGGTCGAGCGTAGTGGAGTGGTGGGAGACGGAGGTAGTTCTGTGTCTTGGTTAGGGCTGTGAGAGAATCAGCACCTCCAACTGGCTTGGTTCTGCACTGTACCGGCTCTGGCCACCAACGGTCATTTTAGATAGGGGCGCACCGATAGGTAACTTCTTAGCCAATTCCGATGCCTGAGACAGTAATGACTCCACCACCTCCCGTCGCCTTATGGCATGTTTTGTCATCATGAGAAATGCATTTGTCTCCCTGGAAACCAACCCCTCCCCCTTCCATTTCTAAACTGGACATATTTACTTTTGGATGTCCTATTCATTTTTACTGGCCCAATATTTTCCAGTTGTGAAAAAAATACAGGACCTTATATAACCAAGAGAAAATTATTGGGTATTGTGCGATTGTGGTTTGGAAGCATATACAACAGTGCCTTTTTGAATTTATTTCGCGTTCGATTAAAATGAAGTACTTTTAAAAGCATGGTGTGTTATTCATTGTGCCTTGAGTTGGGTTGGGCCACTTATTTGAAGAAATGATTAACCGTTGGGCTCGGTTGAGGTTCGGATTGGAGGCATTTGGGTCGGGTCTGAGTTAGGTGCTGTTTTCTGACGCGTGCAGGCCCTTACTCTCAATGCTAATCATCCATTGTGTTCATTTGTTTCGACTTGCAACAAGTAAGGTGCATAGCCCCCTTCCTCAGCAGCAGTTTTAATGACAGGACGACAGCATGCGGTTCAACAAAGACAGACTGAGACATGAGACAGACAGCTAACCCAGATTCAGATTGTGCTTCTACAGACAGTAAACACCATAGAACCACAGTGTTAGGCAGTCACTGAAAGGTATTACGCCTAAACCCGCCACCCCCTTTCTTGGATGTTCTGCGTACTCTGTCCCTCCGCAGACTGACATTAGCAACGGCCCATAAATTAAAGACTCTGCCTGTGGTTTTAGCCATCGTTTCATATGCAAGTTATTGAAGTTTAATGATCTAATGCAGTCAGTGCTGGGAACATCCTGTGTGTGTGTGTGTTTGTGTGTGTGTGTGTGTGTGTGTGTTCAGAGCATATGTCTAAATTTAGATGGCAGTTGAACTTTATTTTTTTCAGAAACAGATCGCACGGAAACAATGTACCGTGCATCAGAGTTGCATTTTTGTGCTGGTTGTGTCGTCTTGTTGTAGAGGAATTACATGTCCTGGCATTGTGTTATTCTACTGTCAAAGTTAACGCAGGAATTGTGGCAACAATGATTGGCGTCCTGTAAACACACAAAAGTCATATTTTTTTTGCACTGGTATTTGTATTTCTGACCCCATTAGACATCACAGTCATCTTTGTAGTTATTTTCAGTCTTTTCAGTTATTTACGTGACAGTGCCTTTAGACCTCCTGTTTGAAGGCACTGGACCTGCAATAGTTGCTGCTTCACCTCACGCCCTTTATCTTCCTTAAATCTTTGAAGGGTTTTTTATCATTTTTCCTAGCTTCCTTGCAGTACGCTGTGTGGCCTATAGGGGGTAGGGGAGTTCATACCCTTCAGCTGCAGTGCTCCTGGTGTGCAGGGGCAGGTGGTACAATTGTTGATTCCAAAATGGTTTTTAAAAAAGTGTATCGCTTGGACGGCACAACGGAGGACCGTGGAAGGAAACCGACACCTCTCAGGTACACATCGCTTTACTCTAGCTGTGAAAGTGTGTGTGTGTGTGTGTGTGTGTGTGTGTGTGCGGGTGCGCGCCTCTGCGTGTGTGTACCTGTGTGAGTGCGTGTGCCTGTTTGTGTATGTGTGCGCGTGAGGCAGGCTGTGCGGCGAATGAAATATCTCTCCGTTGAATGAAGTGGAGACTGTAACAGGCCAGAGACTCCTAATCAGCAGCGTCTTCCCTAATCTCTCTCATTAAGATGCAGCTGCTGGGACAAAGCTGCTCCCTCTGCTCGCGCTGCTCTGACAGGCCCGGCCGGGCCTCACCCCGCGCTCATCCACGCACACTCTCCGCTAATACACCTCCTCAGGTCTATATATTAGGGCTGTCAGTCAATCGGAAATAAATGAGGACATGCTGAATTAATCAGCACGTTAATCAGACGTGTTGTTTTTTCAGCGTTACTCAATCTGGCATTTGCTCCTATGAGATGTTGAAATTCCCATGACGGCGGCATTGGAAATGAATCTCTGAGATTTCGTTGCTCGGATCACGACACGTTGTTATTGAAATTTGAAACCGCGACAAAAGATAAGTTAGCCTGCTAGCAGTAGCCAATGAATGCTTAGCTTGTAGACACTCAAACTGTCAAGACACTCAATGTGTGTAGGCACTCAAAACCAGTCACACTGCCCGTATATGAAAAGCTCAAAGCTCAGTAGACAATGACTTAGACAGCAGACGACGATCGCATTGCGTTCTGCATCTCATTTAAAACCGGAGGCAGTGTGCAAATTCCTCTTAAGAGATCCTGTGCTCCTCCATTGTCTCAGGCTACTCTTTCTCAAACACGCTGCCGACTACCCTATCATGACACTGGATGTTTATGACTTGATTATTACAAATAGCTTTTTTTAGATTCTTTGTTGCTGATATTGCTCTGTGGTGAGCGCATTATGCATTTACTATGCGTGAAATAAAACCTTTTCAAAACAAAAGTTGATTTACTGCATTAGTTGATTAAATGCTGCAATTAATATGTTAATCATTACAGCCCTAATATATATATATATATATATATATATATATATACACACACACACACAGTATATATACACATATATGTATGTCCACACACACCCATGGCAGGCTGAGATGTACTGCGTTCCTCTCGCGGGGCTGATCGCCCTACCTCTAACTGGACTTGACTACAGAGCAATTTTCACTCTACACAAGAAGCACATGGTTGTGCAATATTTTTCAAGCAAATCTCTGTCTCTCTCTCTCCACACCCCCTACCTCCCTCCATCCATCTTTCTCTCTCTCTCTCTCTCCTTTCCTCTGAGATAGACGTATTGGCAGGGTGGCCTGATTGAAATTATAGTACAGCTGCCAGTGATATATGTGCTTTGCGGACGGAAAGGGATTCCATTCACCGCCTATCTGTCCTACATAGAGAGTGAGAGAGGGAGAGATGGTGCGGAGAGAGAGAGAGAAAGAGAGAGAGAGAGAGATGGAAAAAATACTGCACTGCCATGTGCTTCCCGTGTACGAGCGTGAGCAGTGTGATTACCGGGGTGGCAGTACGGCGTGGAAATTTCCTTTCCAGAGATCCATCTTATCCCCCACCCCGCCTCCCACCTGCGCACCCCCCCATCCCCTCCATGATGGGGAGGCGTATCCCCCTCCCTCACCCCAGCTCTGTGGCGCAGTGCAGTCAGCAGCCTTGCAGGGTCTGTCCCAGTGCAGACGCCGGCCTGGCGGGGCCACCGCGGGGCGCCACTGGAGAGCATCCGGCAGCACGACAGGCCAAACCCGGAGCCCCAACGTCACCGAACCCCCACCTGCATGGCGATGGCCCTCGGGTGGCAGGAGTCATGTTTGCCATCATGTGTGCAGAACCAGGGGGCCACGTAACCCCCTCCTCCTGTTGCTAATCTGGAGTCTGCTGGAAGGGTTAGGCATCCACCACACCCCCCACACACCCCCGCCACCCCCGCCCCCCCGGGCCTCTGTGCGATATTTATTGCCGTTGACTCCAAAAAGGAAATGAGGTTTGATTAGTGGATCAACTCTCGAAACACAATCAATTTTATTTGCAGGCATTGCAGCAATGTCCTCCGTCAATTTGGGAGAGTGCACTCAAGCACACGTCCTCCTCCAAAGTGCTGCCAACTGCCTCTTTTTATTTTTCACCGGCCGAGCAGCGCAGTCACTGCATCGGAGGAGCGCTCTTCGTGCGTAGCTGGCGTCGGACAGCTCGCACACGATTGGCCACTAATGAGTCGCTGGCGCACAGTGAGACGAGGACAATCCCACCGACCGAAACCATTCCCTCCCCCAAACCTAGTGCAACTTTAAAGCCCGTTATGTGCCGCCCTGTGGGGCTTCTGACCACAGCCGGCAACTGACCTGGCCAGGGCTTCGATTCCGGATCGCTTCCACAAACTGAACCTCCTTTGGGAGGATGAGCCACCTGGAAGTATCAACAAATTATATTTTGTTCTCACATCTATGTCTTTCATTTTTAATGAAATTTAAATTGAATTTGAATCCAAGCCTGGTGTATTATGGGACTTATGTCCACTTTAACAAAGCCTGCAGTTGCTGGGTAGTTGAGAAGAACAGGATCAGAGATCAACTTGAGGTTCCATTGTTTTAAAAAAAGCCTTCGTGTTTTAAAAGCCTTTTATGAATGTTGTAATGGTGTCAAGTGTGTTCAGCGAGGGCGCAGATGGAAATGGTGCATTACAACCTTTGAGCAAAACCAGTGTACGGGGATCTTGCTGTCTCAGCAGTGAATACGGGCAGAGTGCTGCTTTATTGTTTCGGAGCATTTTATGGCAGCGAAAGAGAGCAGTTTTTCTTTTTAATTACATTCAATATGATTGTGAGTGTTTGTTTTCTTTGCAGTGTATCATTGTGCTGTGAGCGTGTTTCTTTTATTCAGTGGGTGTGTTTGTTTTATTCAGTGGGTGTTTGTTTTTATTCCAGAGCCTCTTTATGCCTTGAGTGTGTTTGTTTTCATTGTACAGTATGCAGTGTTTGTTTTATGCAGTGAGTGTGTTTGTTTCATGCAGTGGGTGTGTTTTTCTTCCACAGTATCTTTATGCAGTGAGTGTTTATTTATTTTGATAGTATCATTAATTCTGAGTGTGTCAGATTCACAGTCAGTGTGTTTCATTTTGAGTGTCAGATTCACACAGTCAATGTGTTTCATTCTGAGAGTGTCAGATTCACACAGTCAGTGTGTTTCATTGTGAGTGTGTCAGATTCACACAGTCAGTGTGTTTCATTGTGAGTGTGTCAGATTCACACAGTCAGTGTGTTTCATTGTGAGTGTGTCAGATTCACACAGTCAGTGTGTTTCATTGTGAGTGTGTCAGATTCACACAGTCAGTGTGTTTCATTGTGAGTGTGTCAGTTTCACACAGTCAGTGTGCTTCATTCTGAGTGTGTCAGATTCACACAGTCAGTGTGTTTCATTGTGAGTGTGTCAGATTCACACAGTCAGTGTGTTTCATTCTGAGTGTGTCAGTTGTACACGGTGAGTGAGTGTGTTTTTTCGTTGCAGAGCATCTTTGCGCAGTTCCAGTTCAGCAGTGAGAAGGTGCTTCCCTCGGACGCCCTGCGTAGCGCTCTGGCCAAGACCTTCCAGGACGAGCAGCGCTTTCAGCTGGGCATCATGGACGACGCGGCCGAGTGCTTTGTAAGATCTCCCGCCCGTCTTTCTGTGTTTCTGTCTGTCTGTGTGTGTGTCTGTGTATGTCTGCTCTTCTGTCTGTCCGTCTCTGTCTGTTCCAGCCTATATTCGCTGTACTGCTGTAACTGTGTGCTCAGGTCCTTCTGTCGTTACCCCAGGTCTCACCCCCCTTCCTGGGTGAATGCAGTGAATTGGGGAGGAGAATACGGAGGTGTGACGAGGCGACTGATGCGGCCTTGCTCTTATACCACAGGAGCATCGCTTCCCAGTAGACCACGCAGTGCATTTGTAAAGTCCCTTATCAGCGGCCTCCCGTGTGTATGTATACAGCGCTGCTATTTACACAGCTGCTGAAGTGACCTGACTTTGATTCGAACCCATGACTCTATGCTCGGGGGTCCGGTTCCCCACCCGCTGCGCAGCACCTCTGTGGGGCATCTTACCGTGCCGACGGAATGCCCGTTTCCACAGGCGCTGATAGAGTTATCAGCCCGACCGCTGCCCCGCTCAGTTTCCTTACTTCATTTGTTCGGCAGGGCTGGTGCTGAGGCTCAGCGGAGAGAGCGTGATTTATCCCCTGACTCGTTCGTTTATTAGGCGGAATCAGGCCACGGGCCAGATACTCGTTGCACATATTATTAGGAGGCTGTCTTTATTCTGCCCATGCAGCAACCTGCAGAGTTCTGCTGACATTCCAAACCGTATATATAAAAAAAAAAGATAAAACGAGTAAATAAAGAATCAAAAATTTGCAAGCTTTTTGCTTCTTTTATATTGGTTTTTTTTTCATTATTATTCGGTCGCTTTATTACCCCATGGTGACCCTGTAGTCCGAAGATGTGGATCAGGCAAACGGTTAACGCAAACGATTCAGTTTACGATTGCCGTGGCGATTCGTCCAGCTCGAGAGGCTTCTGGGCGGGGGGGGTTCTTTATTGCTGAGCAGATTTCAACAGTAGTGGGGCAGGAAAATCGACAGAAGTTGGCCAATCACTCAGAGGGGAGTAAGTCTTGTTTTGGCAGCAGGGGGCAGTGTGGAAGATACCATAGACTCTAAAGCAGGGGTGCACTATAAGAGCCAGTCTGATTCAGCATTTCATGCCAACTTCTCCTCTTGCTCTTAATGCTCTTAAGTACTTAATTAGAAGAAGAATTTATTTGATCTGACATTTTTCATAAGGTCATGAGCTATGGCGACGAACTGCATATGTGAAAGTGCCGTACTGTGGTCTTTAGTAGTGAACTAGCATCGCTGTATATATCTGTTTAGAAAGTGAATACGTACATACATATGTGTACAGTAGAACACACATTTTTTACATTTTTACATTTTAAGCATTTAGCAGACGCTCTTATCCAGAGCGACTTACAAGATGTGCATAAATACATGGTAGGAACAATCATAGTTCGCGCAAGAGATCAGTGCAGTAATACAGCGATAGACATCGTTGCAGGCAGCTGCGTACCATACCTGTAACACTGGGAAGGAAGCACTTCAGTGTGCTGTCACTGCTGTGAGCAGAAAAACATCAGAGCGGAGAAACGTCTCTCTAGTTATTAGGGACAATGCACAATAATCAAAATGTCATATATTGCGTCCGTGCCAGGTTTAGCTACGCAGCGAATCATTCATTTGTAGGTGCAGATGTACAGGTGCAGTGATGGAAAAAGAAAAAATGACATTAAAACCTCAGCGATTCGAACCTCATAGCTATGGACTGACCGGTCAACTAAACACGGTGTGAACCCGGATGTAGCATACGCAACTACGTCTTATAAAACTCCTTATCACTAATTTATCACTAATGCACAAATGCGAGCAGTAGGTGAGTCACACTTTCCATTCACAGAAAGGGGAGAGCACAGTGGAACAGTTCCCACAAGAGGCCAACGATAGCAGGTCACTGAAGAGGAGATTGTATCGTTTGGCCTACTGCTAATCTGTTTCATGGTTTTTAACTTATAGTGAGGATTATAGGTTCAAAATCAGAGTGGCCTGTTCGAAGAAATAAGCCGACAGTTATGTGAGTAACAATTTCCGATCAATAAAGGATTTTTAAAAAAATCAATTGTTGGATTTTTGCATCGCTTTCAAAGT
>JAINUG010000007.1:4817500-4832500 GCA_029706075.1 Aldrovandia affinis
CCCCTCCCATGGGTGAAGACACAGGGGCACAGAGGCCAGTCTGAGCGCGGGTGCGCTGAACCCACAGCAGCTCGTGGAGAGATAAGGGAGGTGACACTGGGGTCACCCCAGAGTTGGAAGAAAGAAAAAAGTACTAATTAGGGATGTAAATTGTAAAAAAAAAAAAACATAGTCATTTATTAATGGTGTGCGTGTATGTGTTTATTTGTGTGTGTTTGTGTGTGTGTTTGTGTGTGTGTGTTTTCCCTTCTCAGTGCGTGTGTAACAGCTGTGGGGCCACATCAGACCCTCTGCCCTTCATACAGATGGTGCATTACATCTCCACCACGTCCCTCTGGTAAGTGGGAGCAATGTCAGAGTGGGTGGGCGAGGGTGAGTGTGGGGCGATGGGTCTGGGTGGGGTGGGGGGGCTTGCTGGAGATCGGTAGAGGCCTGAAAAACTCACTCGACGATGGGTTGGTTTTGCATTCCCTGCCAATGGAAACTAGTTGAAAAATAACATTGTATGGAACAAATGTTGTTTTCCTGATCTCTGACGTAAATCTCGATGGCGTGTCTTTTATATACCATGTGACGTGCTGTCTGTTAAATTGGTCATCGTGGTGTTTTGTATTGTGTCGTTCGTCGTGTCAGGAAAGCAAATGTCACGTTTTCAGTATGGCTAAAAAAATACTTTAACTCTATCTGTCTGTCTATATATCTATCTATCTCACCATATACATCACGATCTATAGGGCAAGTCAGTAAAGTGAACTCTTAAAGGAGACATTACATGTACAGAGCAGTGAATAGTTTCTAATGGTGTACCATGGATACCGCTTCTAGGATGAAAAATATTCACAAAGGATACAGGGAGAAAATTATACCTTAGGGTTGTATTTCACCACAATGGAATAAAATAAACCTTATAAAGCAGGCGTTTGAAGGAAACAGGAAGTGAAAGGCATGCCGCGGCACAGAGCGATGTTAAAACCGAGCGGTTGAGTAAATGGACCCCATGGGTTAGACGCGCAGGTCACCTAGAAACAGGTTAATGGGAGCCTTAATCATATGGCCCGGGGACGTCACCCCACACGCCAGGCCCCCGGGGGAGAGCGCGTCCCTGCAGTAATTAAAATGAGTCGCCCACAGCCGCCGTCTCTGCGCCATCGTCTCATCCCCTCCCACGCCGCCTGCTTTACCCCCCCCGAGGGGCTCGCTGGTATCTGCCAGAGTCACGCCGCCGAAACCACGCTCTCGCACAAACGATTGCGCACCGAAATAAAAAAAACAATCAAAGGATTTCCATAAATGATGTATGAAAGTGTGGTTAATGCGGCCCACGCCTCCGCTCCCCTGCGGAAGGAGGGCCCCCGCCGGCCCTGTGGGCGGATGTGCAGACGAGCCAAACCCCCCCCGCCACCAAGTCACATGCGCTGCGCACGACCTGCGCTCGGTCACAGCCAGCACTTTCCTAATTGAAGCAGAAGAATGAGGCACACACACACACTCACACACACACACTCACACATACACTCACGCATACAAACATAAAGGTGCGCACACCCACACATATGCATGCGCACACACACACACACACACACACACACACACATACACACACACACATGCACACACACACACATGCACACACACACACACACACACACACACACACTCACACATACACTCACGCATACAAACATAAAGGTGCGCACACCCACACATATGCATGCGCACACACACACACACACACACACACACACACATGCTACATGTGCTGGGCCATGGACACGCGTATAGCTAGCCACACATTTACCTGCACAAAAACACACAAAGCAGATATTCAACAAGTAAAAGTACAGCATGTTCCTGTTTTGACTAAAGTGCCCCCTACGTATATGCTGGGTGTATAATACAGAGAACATCACATGTGCCAACATGTAGATACTTTACACCAGGCACTAAATAAACCAATCAATAAACCAATCTATCAGTCAACTTTGATTCATTATTGCCCTTTTAGAAGCAGAAGTGCCACAGAGCCCAACAGAGAGACTTGCTTTTGATAACATAATTCCTCTTTGTTCTTGCAGTGAGATAAATAGTGAATCACAAAGAGGCGACTTCATATTTCTTTACATTAGGATATCTAGGGCGTCATGCTTAGCTTAACAGCCAAAGATAATACAGAATTGTATTATGAGTATTCATTTTAAATACAATAAAAATTGCAAAGGTTCAAAAGTTTTTTTAAATGTTTCATTAAAACACATTATATACACATAGCAGTGATATGAGAGCATATTGGAACCCTTCATATTATATTTGAAAGGTTTGAACAAACAAAACGCTTGTTCTTTCAAAACCTATGTAAAGTCAGTACAAATGCAGAGGCAATTGAAAAAGAGCAACGAGACCCATAAAACAATGGGAAGAGTGAAACTGAAGGTTTAGTAAAAAACGAAATGGCCTTTCGGCTGCACAGTTTAAAGCCAAAAGCACCAATCAACCACTAGCTATCAGGCATCATGTGTGGTGGGGGAGGGAGCGACTTGAACATATTATTTTTGGTTTAGGTGCGGTGGTTAAACTGATATAACAGGTGAAAGTGTGAAAGTGTTCAGAGTGCGTTGTGCGCTGATGTTGACACCGGCGCTTGAGGACACGTCTGCTCCCTTCGCCCCTCTGCTGCAGTAACCAAGCTGTCCGCATGCTGGAGTGCCGGGAGAAGCCCACGCCGGACATGTTTGGGGAGCTGCTACGCACCGCCAGCACCATGGGGGACCTGCGCAACTGTCCTGTGAGTTTCACCTCCTTCCTCCGAGATTTTCACTGTCACTGTCCCGAGAGTTTCACTTCCTGTGCCACTGTCCCGAGAGTTTCACTTCCTGTGCCACTGTCCCGAGAGTTTCACTTCCTGTGTCACTGTCCCGAGAGTTTCACTTCCTGTGTCACTGTCCTTCCTGTGTCACTGTCCCGAGAGTTTCACTTCCTGTGTCACTGTCCCGAGTTTCACCTCCTGTGTCACTTTCCCGAGATTTTCACTTCCTGTGTCACTGTCTGGAGAGTTTCACTTCCTGTGTCACTGTCCCGAGCATTTCACTTCCTGTGTCACTGTCATGACAGTTTCACTTCAGAGTTTCACTTACTGAGCCACTGTTCTGTGTGTGTGTGTGGAAAGTTAATTGAGTTGTTGGTGGATCTGAAGACAGAGCTTTGTGTGGGAGTTGGGAGCTTTGAGAAAGCCCAGGCAGGCCTGGCCAATGGACTTATCGAAGGCCTGCTCCACTGCAGGCCAGGGGAGCAGCTGGTCCCATATAGCCCCGTGCTTTCATTCTCCGCCACAAAACACACAGTCTGCATAGAACCACAGAGCTGAAAAAAAAGAATCTTCCAAAAACAATGTTACCACAGGGTTGCTACTAAATGAGGGTCTCCTAATGTCACGCCAGGTGCCCACAGGCTGCTGTCAATGAGAATTATACCTCTCCTCCGATTGGTGGCAGCTCTGTCTCGCAGTGCTGTGCGGACTGCAGGGTGTAAGGCAGTTCTCCCGGTGTGTAGGTGCAGGTGACACGGCGGTCACTTGAAAGGCACACATGGCGACTCCAAATTGGGAAGGAAAATAAAAGAGGGGGAAAAAATCCTGAAAAAAAGATCCTGAGTGTAATATTGCTAATACAAAATGTAATAATCCCAACACATGACCACAGATAGGGCTTTCCTTTAAAGCCGCTGTGTTCAGGCTGTTTCCCATAAATCCGCTGTGTTCAGGCTGTTTCCCGTAAAGCCGCTGTGTTCAGGCTGTTTTCCGCTGTGTTCAGGCTGTTTCCCGTAAAGCCGCTGTGTTCAGGCTGTTTCCGTAAAGCCGCTGTGTTCTGTGTTCAGGCTGTTTCAGGCTGTTTCCGTAAAGCCGCTGTGTTCAGGCTGTTTCCCATAAAGCCGCTGTGTTCAGGCTGTTTCCCGTAAAGCCGCTGTGTTCAGGCTGTTTCCCGTAAAGCCGCTGTGTTCAGGCTGTTTCCCGTAAAGCCGCTGTGTTCAGGCTGTTTCCCGTAAAGCCGCTGTGTTCAGGCTGCTTCCCGTAAAGCTGTTGTGTTCAGGCTGTTCCTCCGGGCTCTAATCTCCCCTCACTTGCGCTCCACATTTTCCCATTTCTCCATCTGGGACAGCCCACCGTGGGCCTGTTTGTTCCAGCGCCCTCTGAGACGAGGGCCCCAGGCCAGAGCCCGGTCCTCTCTGCGCATAATCCCTTCCTGTCAGGGGCTGATGCCAGCCCGTGCCAGCCCCTGTGCCAGCCTGCCCTCCCTCTCTGTTTGTTTGTTTCCCAGAAGACACAAGGGAGGAAATGTTTTCCTTTGACAAATGCTGCCGGTATGGCAGCCGCAGCGGGCCTTCTCGGTCTTGTTTACACCCTTCCCTCCCTCCCTCTCTCCCACCTTCCCCCTCTCTCTCTCTCTCTCTCTCTCTCCCTTCCTCACTTGCTTCCCCTGCCAAGTTGCTGTGGGCCAAGGGTTGACTCAAAAGAAAGGCATAGAATGTTCCTGAGGACCCCTTCTGGTGGTAACACTGGTGTGGCGAGAGGGTGTGTGGGGCTTTGCCCTGGCATTGAGCGCAACTCAACCTGATTGGTTCAGATTTCGCTTCCCATTTGCAACGGGCCAATCGCGTGCAGGTTTGGGCAGTGCGGGGCTCTGAATTGGCCGCCGACGGGGTTTAGGGCGGGCCGGTGGAGAGGAGGGGGTCGGCGCGGCGGCGTTACGTAACGCTGGCAGCGTTAGGGGCCGGGGACCGACCTGCTGTTGGGCTGCCCTGGCAGAGCCTCGCGAGACGGCTGTGTTCCTTGCGCAGAGCCAGTACAGCGTGTCCCTGTCAGCGCTGAGGTCTCCAGGGACCGGCTGCCGTACTGTAGGATACCTTCTGCAGGGGCAGGGCTGCTTTCTGGGGACCGGGATGTGTCTGGGGACGGATACACGAGAACTCACTCAGGGGAGAAAGAACAGATTTGTCCGACGGTGGTATTTGTTGCAACATGTGCACTGAGTCTCTGGCTCTGCTGAAGGATGATGGAGGGCATTAAGAGGAGACATGAACCTGCACTCTCTGTCTCTCTAGCTTTCCTTTTCTCGCTCCCCCCCCCTGTTTCTCTGTCTCCCTGCCCCACAGTCTCTGACCTTTTTCTCTCTCTCTCTCTCTCTCTCTCTTGCTCGCTCTCTGTGTGTCTCTCTCTCACGCACACACCGACCCCTATCTGTCTCTCATGGTGAATTATCCTCCTCTCTCTTTCTCTCTTTCTCTCTCCCTCTTTCTCTCTCTGTCTCACATTTCAAATTTGCCTTATTTGTATGACAAGAGAACTTGTTTCACTAAAGCTCTCTCTCTCTTTCTCTCTCCCTCTTTCTCTCTCTGTCTCTCACATTTCAAATATGTCTTATTTGTATGACAAGAGAACTTGTTTCACTAAAGCTCTCTCTCTCTCTCTCTCTCTCTCTCTCTCACACACACACACAGAGTAACTGTGGAGAGATGCTGCGAATTCGGCGGGTGCTCATGAACTCTCCAGAGATCATCACCATCGGGCTGGTGTGGGACTCGGAGAACTCTGACCTGGCCGAGGACGTTATCCACAGCCTGGGGACCTGCCTGCGCCTGGGAGACGTAAGAGATGACCGCCCAAACCATCACACACACCCCCCCCATCCCACTCGCAACCAACTGCACCTTGCACTCCCATCGGCTTGGTGTCACACTGTGACGTCACACCTCCTTCATTCACTAAAGCAAATGTTTTGCTCTAAAGCCACTGATAGACCTTTTCAGTATGCCTTTAAAACATATTTCCCTGTAAGCAGTTATCTTTGGTTTCCTTATCTTACTGTAAAATACTGAGAGAGCGAGCGAAACAGGGATTATTTCACTGAAGGAGGGAGAGTTTTACTTTTTATTTGAAAGAGAGGAGGAGAGATAATGATATCAGTCTGAAAGCAAGGGAGGAAGGAGACAGAGTCTGTATCGAAGGGGTGATTTTCCCAATAGAGTCTGGCTGCAGGAGCCACTGGGGGAAGACAACCACTGCTGGGTCACGTCCGCGCACGTGAGCGCCAATTATATGGTCCACCACTAGGGGTCACCTCCACTAACAGAGCAGTAATCACAGGGTTTCACACCTTATCAAACTCATATTCTCTTATGTCAGGAAGGGCTGTTGAAGTATATTGAAATTATCCCCGTTGTCATCAGTGATTTTAATCCCGTCCGAATCTGCCATGTCCACAGTTTGCAAAGTAAAAATTCCAGACAAAATGTCCTACCATATTTCGGCGAACGCAGAGGTCATCTGGAAATATTAATCCAGTACAAATCGACATCTCCGTAAATGAATAATAACAAACGCTCATTTTATAAACGAAACAAGCCGCGGAATTGGTGGTCACACCGACGGAGCCAGCTTTAAACGGAACAAAGATTGTCGTTCTGCTCGCGTTTCGTGTTTCTTCTCTGCGTGGAGTTTGTCCTCCTTGCACCGACCTCTCTTCTGAGTCCGTGTTGCTCCGCTCTCGCAGCTCTGTAGTAAAAGGGGTGTTTCTAACACGCAGTCGCTGCGCTACTCCCGTGCATGGCGAGAGCGGACGTGACCCAGCGGTGGTTGTGATCCCCCAGTGGCTCCTGTGGACCCTTCTCGATTTTGCTGCGTGGCGGCTGGTTATTTACATACTTATTTATGTATGTTTTTTTCATGTGGCAGATCCACAGTCCGTATCCACGGCAACATTCAGAGCATTCTAAGTTACATCACAGAATGCAAATAGCACGCAGGCCAGCCCCCCCAAAGCTCACTGCTACCTGCAAAGCAACAAAGGAGCCACTGCATTCAGTTTGAACACCAGTCCCATGCGGAAGTCCAGTATGAGTCAGGATCGTAGCTAGTCGGCTTTCGGTAAAATGTAAAGATGGTGGAACAAAGGCACTTCGGGTATGCTTACATACGGGTAGGTGCATGACGGCGCAAGGCTGTCAGTGTATGGTCGTATTGATGAGGAGGAAGCAGCAGTGGGCTTCCTGCAGGGGAAAAATAAGGGGTGGGGTGCCTGCTAAGGAAAGAGAATATGGCCTAGTGGGTATGAGGATTTGAAGGTTAGCTGTCAACCAGCAGCAGACTTACTGGTTGCCCATGAATGGAGCTCATGCAGGGCGCGTCAATCCCTGATTGGCCCACATCTCGCCACGCTGGGCCCTGATTGGCCCTCCCCTCTCGCCGCCCGCAGCTCTTCTTCCGGGTGACGGACGACAGGGCCAAGCAGTCGGAGCTCTACCTGGTGGGCATGGTGTGCTACTACGGCAAGCACTACTCAACCTTCTTCTTCCAAACCAAGATCCGCAAGTGGATGTACTTCGACGACGCGCACGTCAAAGAGGTAACGTTCCCAGGGCGGGAGGCGGGCCGAGCACTGCTTCCATCCACCACTGTCACGTCTTTGGTCCTTTACCAGGGCCTGGAACTAAACACACTGGTATTGTCTCACATATAGTAGAGTTTATAGTAGAGTTACCCCCCCCATTAACTAGCCAGGCTGTTTCAGAACACACCTCTGAACCCTCTGATGCCACTGCTGCTACTTTTCACAGCCGTTCGCGTAACTCGCGGGTGAAAATTGCTCCGGCTTCAGACTTTGAAGTGCAAATCTCAGGCTATGGCAGCGTTTAGGGGTGATACATTCCTGCGTGCCTCCTGAATAAATGTCAGGTGAAAAGCACGAAGCAAATACAGTGATACATTCCTGTGTGTAAAAGGCTCCCTGCTGGAATTGCTGTGGTATACTTGAGTACATTTCTTTGCCTGAATTGCCTCTGTAAAATTTATATAAATACACTACACACACACACACACACACACACATATATATATATATATATATACACAAACACATGAATGAAGTCAGCTTACATAAGGTCTCTGTTAGAAATACCAAAAATAGGGTGCTCAAAATCTATCGTTGAACATTGAGTGTTAAACTTACAGTATAAATGTATAGCTTGGTTTCATTGCCTTCATTTATGTTGCTTGTAGCACACTTTATGTTAAGGCCATTTTTATATTGTTGTAGAACAGGTTTTTATTTAAGACTTATATTTTTGTTTAACAGTTTATAAAAAGTTAGTAAAATGGTAATACGTATGTAATTACATTTCCTCTTTGGTTTTTTGCTAGACCACATTTGTCAATATATTAATAGTTGGAACCTCAATGAAAGTTCCTTTCAACCTTAATAAAACCAATTTATTTTCGGCTTTGGAACTATAGCACATACACTTCCGCCTTCAGGCAATCACGAGTATCGTCACACGCTTACATCACAGCTAATGAAGGAATACATTTTACTTCGTACACTACCCTTGTTTTGAGTGTGGTGGTTTCCATGAACCTTTAAATAGTACATACAGTATCTATTAGCTCAGCGTATCTATAAAGGAGCTTAACATGAGTGCAGGCCGGATCCTATCACTGAAACAACGCTTTTCGTAACGTTTGATCCCGGCTGTGCCATTAGCTGACTATGATCCTCGCGCTGTGTGTGGGCGGCACCGAGGTGGAGAGGCACAATTGGTCTGGAACAAACCAGAAGTACATTTAGAAAACAACGATTTCTAAATAAATACACTCATTTATCTCATAAATAAATACACTCATTTTAACTCATTCTTATCCCTGTCTGCCCCAGGGATAAGAACTTGAAAAGAAAAAAAAACAAGCTTTTTAAAATAAAGTGTGTGTGTTAGAGAGCTCTATTCTTGGCATTTAGTAGCCCTCGTACACACACAAACACAAACACACACTCACACACGCACACATACACACACATACACACACCTGACTGACACGTAATTTGGGGGCTCTCATGTGTGTCTCTGTGGTCAGATCGGGCCCAAGTGGAAGGATGTGGTGTCCCGGTGCATAAAGGGACACTACCAGCCCCTATTGCTGCTCTATGCTGACCCCCGGGGGACCCCAGTGGCACTGCAGGACCTGCCTGCTCACCTCGACCTGCACCACTGCAGCAAGGCCGGCTACGACAGCGAGGACTCAGGTGAGGGTCCGTAGAGGGCCTAGCCTTGGGCTGGACGAGCTGCTTTGATATCAAGGCACCTCTGTTTTAAGGTGCTTCTCTGAACCCCACCCCTACCCCTTATATATTGTTTGTGTCCAAGGGCACCTTGGGTTAGTCGTGAAGAAATGTTCAGATGTTAGCCTTATCGCCATAGTTACTATATGTAATGACATCACTATTTAAGGTATGTGGATATGTACATATTTACATGAACGAGTGTGTGTGTGTTTGTGTGTGTGCGTGCAGAACTATGTGCTTATATCATCCAAACTTGAAATGTGGAGTCTTTGGAAAACCGAGGGTTGCCGCTCCTGTTGTTGTGTAATTATTTAAAGGGGATGTTCTTATTAGTCATTTATGCACATTTCCGTTCATAGATTTCATGTTAAATCGACTGAATCGCAGAACCACTCTAAATGGTCCGCGAATGGGGGTTTTAACCGCTCCCAGGTTTGGTCATCGATTTCGACAGTCTTTACATCGTTTAAAAAAGACTTCTTCTGAGGCAGAGAGAGGCCTTTTGCCACAAGTGACAGAGTTACAATCTCTTACAACTAATCTCTCACAGCTGGAGTTCAGTGGAAGTAGTGTAGCCTCAATTTGTTTAGGAATAGATTTATCCATCCGAACCGTCGTATGGAATTTGACGTTGCAGGGAATGACTAAACCTGCCCTTTGCTTGTTCGATTCCCACGGTAAATATTCTAACCTTCTGTGTTTACTGGGGAATTGATTTATTTCACCATGTCTCAGAGCGAGTGCAATCGCTGTCGTCGTGCAGGCCCGAGACACAAAAAGGCCTTCGATGAAGCGTGAAACCGAGACCGTTTCAGTTTTAAAATCAGACGATTCATCATTGCTTCTGCCCCAGCTTTCGATCGCGCTCCTGAACGGCGACGTCTAAAGTATGAAACGGCCATCTTGTTTTAGTGTCTTGAAGTTTGGACTTTAAAGCCCCCAGCCTCGAGGTGCAGGGGTGGGAAGTGTCATGATGGTCCCTGCCGTTGTCATGACGCTCCCTCCTTCCTGCTTCCTCTTCCCAGGCCGGGAGCCGTCCATCTCCAGTGACACTCGCACAGACTCGTCGGCAGACAGCTACACGCACCGGCACTCGCACCCGCACCACGAGTCCATGGCCAGCCGCTTCTCCTCGGACTCGCAGGGCACGGTCGTCTGTCACCCTGACGACGACGACAAGAGGTCCCAGAGCAGCATCGACGCCACAGGTAACACCGCCCCCTCTACCCCGACCTCACGAATACCCTTCTCCGATCCCGTAAGCGCCTGTACTGTCACTCACGTGACGCGGCCTGGGCTCCCATGAAAAGGGACTCAATATCTCGATGGGACTTCCCTGGAAAAAATAAAGGATAGGTTAAAAAAAAAAGATCCTCCCTTGTTTTTCTTCTGTTTGTGTTTCTCTGTCTCTCGTGCTCTCCTTGACTTGCCTCCCTCTCTTGGCATCATGTCCCTGGTCTAGGGTTCCCACGCGTCATGGAAAAACCTTGAAAATCATTTCAAATGATTCTGTCACGGAAAGCCATGGAAATGTAATGGATATTTCTGATACCATGTAACGTTATCTTACGACAACGTTACCACAAAATGTCTGTTCCCCTGCCACCGCTGTTGCCATCTGCCACGGCTGTTCACACACACACACACACACACACACACACACACACACACACACACACACACACACAATGAGATGTGTATTTGCACTGGCAACAAAAAGTGTTAAGTTATGAAATTAAAGTTCATTTTTGCATTGAAAACCTTTAAAAAAAAGTGGGAAGTCTGCTAGTCTCTTTCCGACCCTTCTTTGCCCTCTCTCTCTGTTTCCTGTGTCACTCTCCCATCCTCCCTCCTACCTCATCCCTTTTTATCCCCCTCTCTTGCCTTCTCGTGCCACTTTCACCATCTTTCTGTCCTCTCTCCTTCCTATTTTTGACATGCACTCTGGATTCTGCATTCTGGCCCAATTGTTTACTTTACAACACAGATACGATGTGTTCATTGGCTATTTTTTTCTTGGGACAAACCATACTGTCAGTCAAACTGGATTACAAGAAGAAATTGCAGAGGAAATGGAAGGAATATGCATACTTTACTTACTGGTTAATGATATTAGATTTAGGAAGGAAGGTGGACAATGATTGACATATTAAGGACAATGAATGTTAGTTGTGTGGTGTGAAAAGTATGATTTCAGTTTTTTGTCATCTGCTTCCTCGTTTGCTTTGTTTTCCCCATTCTTTGAAAATATAAATGTCTGACATGGGTTAATGATTAAATGTTTTGTAAAATTCTACCCCCCCCAAAAAAACGAATCGCAAATAAATAAAGGGGATGCGCATTTTAAAAACTCTCTCCTTCCCTTCCTCCTTTTCTCTCTCTATCCTTCCATCCCCCTTCGCTCTCTCTCAATCTCAGTTGAATTGCAAAAACATATTTTAATACATTGCCAAAGCGTTACGATAACACAAACATCAATGTTACCTTGTTGATATAACTCTCCACCCTCCCTCCCTCCCTCCAGGGGAGACTGTGAAGGATCAGCACACCCCTCGATCCACCCCTAAGGCCTGTCCCTCGGGTCGGCTGCGAGACTTTAAGGACCCGGGGCTGATGGTGCACAGCCGGCCGCTGTCCTCATCGTCCAGCTCGGGCGTGGGCAGCTCGGAGCCGGGCGCCAGGGTCCAGGACTGGGAGGACGAGAGCACCAGCAGCGAGTCCAAGTCCAGCTCCTCCGGGGGGCGCTACCGTCCCGCCTGGCGGCCTCGGCGCGAGGCCCTGAACATCGACAGCATCTTCAGCCGGGAGCGGCCCCGCCAGGCCCTGGGGGCCTCGCCCCTGCCCGAGGACGCTGCCGAGGGGGCGGGGCTGGGGGCGGGCCCCAGGATGGGGGACTTCCTGATGCCCTGCGGCAGGGTGACGGAGCGCCCGTCCCTGAGGGGCCTGGACCCCCCGCCCCGCCTGATACAGAGGATGGAGAGCGGCTACGAGAGCAGCGAGAGGAACAGCAACAGCCCCGTCAGCCTGGACATGCCCCTTACTGAGGCCCACAGAGCCAGCTCCAACAGGTATAAAACACACACACACACACACACACACAGCCTGGACATGCCCCTTACTGAGGCCCACAGAGCCAGCTCCAACAGGTATAAACACACACACACACACACACACACACACACACACACACAGCCTGGACATGCCCCTTACTGAGGCCCACAGAGCTAGCTCCAACAGGTATACACACACACACACACACACACACTCACACTCACACACACACACTCACTCACACACACACACTGACTCAACCATCCATCCATCCATCCATTGTCTAAGCCGCTTATTCCTGGTCAGGGTCGCGGGGGGGGGCTGGAGCCTATCCCAGCATGCGTTCCGGGCGAGAGGCAGGAATACACCCTGGACAGGTCGCCAATCCATCGCAGGGCACACACACCATTCACTCACACACTCATACCTACGGGCAATTTAGACTCTCCAATTAGCCTAACGTGCATGTCTTTGGACTGTGGGAAGAAACCGGAGTACCCGGAGGAAACCCACGCGGACACGGGGAGAACATGCAAACTCCGCACAGAAAGGCCCCCGGCCTGGATTCGAACCCGAGACCTTCTTGCTGTGAGGCGACAGTGCTATCCACTGCACCACCGTGCCGCCTCTGACTCAACCAATCAATGTAAATGTGCCAGAGTTAGTCATGTGGCTCACTTACATCTGTATTCCCTCTAGTTTTTCTTGTTGAAAACATTATTGTTGAGATACCTATACAGTTTACACAGCCACACCTCGAGGTGGGCTAACACAGTTCCCGGTGTACAGCGCTTACAGAGACGCACATGCGTTTGTAAAACACAACACGTGAGAAGGAGGGAGGGAGAGCGAGAGGGAGGTCGATGAGGAAACAGAAACACAAGGAGGCTAGAGCATGGAGAATGGGAGAGAGTGAAAGAGGAAGAGAGAGAGAGGGATGCGGTCGGGGTAACCTGTCTCTAACGCTGCCCATGTGCCCAGGGACGCGGCGGTGAAGAAGCCCCTGACCTCCGTCCCGTCCTGGCGCAGCGTGCCCAAATCCAAGAGCAGCAGCGCCATCCTGCAGGACCTCCGAATGCCCACGCCCTCCTGGAACAGCAGGCACCTCCACCCGGGTGCGTGCGCGTGAAACAATACGCGTGTGCGCTAGCGTGCGTGTTTGTGTACATGTGTGTTTCTGCGTGTGCGTGTGTATGTGTGTGTGTGCGCACACACTAGGGATAGGTGGTGCATTTTCATGTGCAACTGGTGCAACTGGTTTGACTGGTGTCATTTAGCGCATTTCAGGCATTTGGGATCTCTAATCCTGTTCCAGTTAAGGGGGCAGGTCATAAAATATATAACACTGGCTCAGCGTTACGTCCGTGAGACACTGTCATTACGGAGTGCCCTTTAAGAAGCCGATGCCTTTTCACATTACAGCAGCCTGCCTGGTTTGACCTACTTTACAGGCCACCAGCATGCATTTTAATGTCTGTATCGGTATTTAAAAACATGTGCGTGTCTGAATAAAATGTAGGCATGTTTACATTTGGGCAGGGTGGCAAAGCTGGACATTGGTTTGCACACCCAAGATTAAAAAAACATAAAACCAAAGAAATGGTATTCCAAAAATGAAATGACAAAGCAGAGAAATCAATTTCACAAAGATATTGATAGAACAACCTAGAAGAACATGGAACACATTAAATGTTAGGTCCATATTGCCCATCCGTGTGTGTGTGTGTGTGTGTGTGTGCCTCTCCCCTGTGTGTGTGTGTGAATGTGTGTGTGTGTGTGTGTGTGTGTGTGTGTGTGTGTGTGTGTATGTGCTGGTTTGTGCGTTTTCTATTTGTTTGATGCATACTGCTGTTTCATGTATTTGTAGGATCATTTTGTGAAAATGTTTACATAATTATGATGGTCTGTTTTTCATGTGTAAGTATGAGGGAGAGGGGATCTTTTGTACTTTTGTTTTATTCATAGGGAAAGTAATCCTAAAATATCCCTTCTTTGTTTTTGTGTCTATATGTGTGCATATGTGTGTGTGTGTGTGTGTGTGTGTGTGTGTGTGTGTGTGTGTGTGTGTGTGTCCCTGTTTGTGTATGTGTGTGTATTTGTGTATGTGCATCTCCCTGTGTGTGTGTGTGTGTCTCCCTCTGTGTGTGTATACATGTGCGTCTCCTTGTGTGTGTGTGTGTGTGTGTGTGTGTGTGTGTGGGCCTCTCCCGTGTGCAGCAGGTGAAGGCCGCAGCGAGCTGGACGAGCTGCAGGAGGAAGTGGCTCGACGGGCACGACAGCAGGAACTCCAGAGGGAGCGGGAGAAGGAGAGAGAGGCGGCCTTGGGATTCAACCCCCGACCCAGCAAGTACATGGACCTGGATGAGCTACAGCACCAGGGTAAACGCTACACCACACTCAAGCCTAATTCTCATGGGAGGGCAGGAAAGAGGGAGGGAGAAAGAGGGAGACATAGAGGGAGAGATGTAGGGATATAGAAGGGGGAAGAGGGAAAGAGAGGGAGAAAGAGGTTAGCCAAAGAAAATTGAAAAAGGGTAGACATAAAAAGTTATGGTTGCCCAAAGAATGTATAAGAAAAGTATATTTCAGAAAATGTTTACTAATTTACATCCCTGACCAATGAGGAAAAGCTGGCCAATAACCCCACTTGCAGCCATATATATATTTCAGCCTTCCACATCCTAATGGACAGTGAGTAACCACTCAACATTGACTAATCACATATAGGAATTAAAAAGTGTACAGCGTGTTTATTATTTTACTGTTACAGTGACTATTATTAGGATTACAATGCATGCCTATCGTTCATTGGCTAAAAAGCATACTTGTTTTTCTACTCTACTGC